>JACDNR010000375.1:0-62755 GCA_013421045.1 Propylea japonica | reverse complement strand
AAGGTGTCAAATCACAAGATCTCGGTGGCCAATTGCATTGTGGTTTCGTGCTTGTGTGCCACGTAACGCCGCCTCGTTGAAAGTAAACGTGGTCCAGATCAATACTATCCAATTTCGCCACCAAAAAAAATAATCATGTCTCGATTGCGCAATCAACACTTTCGGCTACAGCAGCAATATTTTGGCTGTTCTTAAGCGACGTGCACGGGTTTTTTTTCACAACACTAACTTGTCCCAACAGCTCGAATGTTTCGACCAATTTCTTTATTGCGGTCCGACAAGGTGCTTCACGACCACCCAAAAATGTTTAAGTTTTACGAACCGTCTCAGCCCGATTTTCACCATTTTCATTGTGTATTTTTATAATTTCAATGCGTTCTTGAAGCGTGTATCGTTCCATTTTATTAATGGCATAGTTTATACTTGTCAAGTGTCAAAGAAGGACAGCTTCAAACGTGATATCTACCGTAATAGCGGGTTTTTCAAAACAACACCTCTTATTGGAAAAATTTAGTATCTATATAGAATTGATAAACTTCGATTCAATAGTAACTGCATGAATATGCAGAACGCAAACTACGAATTATATCTAGCAGTTTTCCAATTACCGTGCTAGTTAGCTTTCGGATGAATATTTCGTAATTGTTTCTCAGAATATGATTTTATCTGCCAGACATCTCAAATTAGTAGCCACCTAGCAACACCAAAGAAGTTCCACTCGCCAGAACGCAATTTCTTTCTTTTTTTGATATCCCATCACTTACGCCTATATTTGACCATCATCAACCAAATATAACAAAATAACCACCTTCAAATATGCTATCATCAAACCAACCCCTTAATGTTCATCCACAGCACCACTGACCCTTACCCTAATTTCCTTCCCTTGGCGACCTACACAGGCAGGAAATTGGGGAGGTAAATTTCCGAGCTGCACAAAATAAATCTCGTCTTTAATGGCAACGGTCACGACCGAAATCGACGTTAATATATCGTAAAAAACACATCTGCATAATCCAAATTCCGCGTTATCGTGATGAAGTCTGAGAACTTTATATGTTTCTATAAACGATTCAGATCGTAGGTGGAAAAGAGTCAGTTTTGTCTGTAGAGGTTTGTTCGTTAGGGAGTCCATACTGACGTTACCATTCCTCCTGATACTGGCCTGTGTACTCTTTGTTCATGATAATGTGGGTACATTTCACAAGAACAACTACACTACCAGACATGCCGACACCTTGCCCCAACATCATAGGGTAAGATCTTCACAGCTGACCATCAATCACACAGCTTACTCATTTTTCGTTCCAAAATTTTAGGTGGCCATTTTATGTGCTTATATTGAAGGGGACTACAGACTGAAAAAGAATATGCAATTCATTTTTCATTCCAGCTGTTTTAAAACGGAAATTATGAGAGTTTGAAATATCGAGTTTGGGAAAAAATGCCATTTGAACGGTGAAATTCTAAACGCTTGCAGATATCGATTCGAAAGTATTTTTTCTGATTCAGCTACCTCGAAACCTATAAAAACATACCAATTTCAATAAAGTCCGCTCAACTTTTCGAATAAATCAGTTTATAGATTTGCATTTTTCATTTTCGAGTTGCGTTTGAGAGCGCCTGCGTAATGCAGTTCGCTTCGGATGGATATTTTTCTACTTAATCGATTCATTAGACCGAGCTTAATGATTGTCAGTAACATTCGTTTCTGTAGATCCTCCAGAATTTTTGTAAAAAGCTGAAATATAGCGTTTTAGGGGGGTCAACCCTTACTCATTTTTCGTCAAAATTAGAAATTTTAGGTGGCCATTTATGTGCTTATATGAAGGGGACTACAGACTGAAAAAGAATATGCAAGTTTTCATTCCAGCTGTTCAAACGGAAATTATGAAAGTTTGAAATATCGAGTTTTGGAAAAAAATGCCATTTGAAAGGTGAAATTCTGAAACGCTTGCAGATATCGATTCGAAAGTATTTTTTTCTGATTCAGCTACCTCGAAAACCTATAAAAACATACCAAATTCAATAAGGTCCGCTCTACTTTTCGAATAATTCATATAGATTTTGCATTTTTCATTTTCGAGTTGCGTTTGAGAGCGCCTGCGTAATGCAGTTCGCTTCGGATGGATATTTTTTCTACTTTAAACTATTCTTTAGACCGAGCTTATAATTGTCAGTAACATTCGTTTCTGTAGATCCTCCAGAATTTTTGTAAAAAGCTGAAATATAGCGTTTTAGGGGGGGTCAACCCTTACTCATTTTCGTCCAAAATTTAGAAATTTTAGGTGGCCATTTTATGTGCTTATATTGAAGGAGGACTACAGACTGAAAAAGAATATGCAATTCATTTTTCATTCCAGCTGTTTAAACGGAAATTATGAAAGTTTGAATTATCGAGTTTGGAAAAAATGCCATTTGAACGGGAAATTCTAAACGCTTGCAGATATCGATTCGAAAGTATTTTTTTCTGATTCAGCTACCTCGAAAACCTATAAAAACATACCAAATTCAATAAAGTCCGCTCTACTTTTCGAATAAATTCATTATAGATTTTGCATTTTTCATTTTCGAGTTGCGTTTGAGAGCGCCTGCGTAATGCAGTTCGCTTCGGATGGATATTTTTCTGCTTAATCGATTCATTAGACCGAGCTTAATAATTGTCAGTAACATTCGTTTCTGTAAATCCCCAGAATTTTGTAAAAAGCTGAAATATAGCGTTTTAGGGGGGGTCAACCCCTTACTCATTTTTCGTCCAAAATTTCAAAATTTTAGGTGGCCATTTTATGTGCTTATATTGAAGGGGACTACAGACTGAAAAAGAATATGCAATTCATTTTTCATTCCAGCTGTAAAACGGAAATTATGAAATTATGAAAGTTTGAATTATCGAGTTTTGGAAAAAAATGCCATTTGAACGGTGAAATTTAAAACGCTTTCAGATATCGATTCGAAAGTATTTTTGTTTTGATTCAGCTACCTCGAAAACCTATAAAAACATACCAAATTCAATAAGTCCGCGCTAACTTTTCGAATAAATTCAGTTTATAGATTTGCATTTTTTCATTTTCGAGTTGCGTTTGAGAGCGCCTGCGTAATGCAGTTCGCTTCGGATGGATATTTTTTCTGCTTTAATCGATTTATTAGACCGAGCTTAATAATTGTCAGTAACATTCGTTTCTGTAGATCCTCCAGAATTTTTGTAAAAAGCTGAAATATAGCGTTTTAGGGGGGTCAACCCCTTACTCATTTTTCGTCCAAAATTTCAAAATTTTAGGTGGCCATTTATGTGCTCATATTGAGGGGACTACAGACTGAAAAAGAATATGCAATTCATTTTTCATTCCAGCTGTTTAAAACGGAAATTATGAGAGTTTGAAATATCGAGTTTTGGAAAAAAATGCCATTTGAACGGTGAAATTCTAAACGCTTGCAGATATCGATTCGAAAGTTTTTTTTCTGATTCAGCTACCTCGAAAACCTATAAAAACATACCAAATTCAATAAGGTCCGCTCTACTTTTCGAATAAATTCAGTTTATAGATTTTGCATTTTCATTTTCGAGTTGCGTTTGAGAGCGCCTGCGTAATGCAGTTCGCTTCGGATGGATATTTTTTCTGCTTTAATCGATTCATTAGACCGAGCTTAATAATTGTCAGTAACATTCGTTTCTGTAGATCCTCCAGAATTTGTGTAAAAAGCTGAAATATAGCGTTTTAGGGGGGTCAACCCCTTACTCATTTTTGTCCAAAATTTCAAAATTTTAGGTGGCCATTTTATGTGCTATTATTGAAGGGGACTACAGACTGAAAAAGAAATATGCAATTCATTTTCATTCCAGCTGTTAAAACGGAAATATGAAAGTTTGAATTATCGAGTTTCGGAAAAAAATGCCATTTGAAGTGTGAAATTCTAAACGCTTGCAGATATCGATTCGAAAGTATTTTTTTGATTCAGCTACCTCGAAAACCTTAAAAAACATACCAATTCAATAAAGTCCGCTCTACTTTTCGAATAAATTCAGTTTATAGATTTTGCATTTTTCATTTTCGAGTTGCGTTTGAGAGCGCCTGCGTAATGCAGTTCGCTTCGGATGGATATTTTCTCTACTTTAATCGATTCATTAGACCGAGCTTAATAATTGTCAGTAACATTGTTTCTGTAGATCCTCCAGAATTTTTGTTAAAAAGCTGAAATATAGCGTTTTAGGGGGGGTCAACCCCTTACTCATTTTTCGTCCAAAATTTAGAAATTTAGGTGGCCATTTATGTGCTTATATTGAAGGGGACTACAGACTGAAAAGGAATATGCAATTCATTTTTCATTCCAGCTGTGCAAACGGAAATTATGAAAGTTTGAAATATAGAGTTTTGGAAAAAATGCAATTTGAACGGTGAAATTATAAACGCTTGCAGATATCGACCCGAAAATATTTTTTTTCTGATTCAGTTACCTCGACAACCTATAAAAACATAACAAATTCGATAAAGTCCGCCATACTTTTTTAAATAAATTCAGTTTATAGATTTTGCATTTTTCATTTCGAGTTGCGTTTGAGAGCGCCTGCGTAATGCAGTTCGCTTCGGATGGATATTTTTCTACTTTAAACGATTCATTAGACCGAGCTTAATAATTGTCAGTAACATTCGTTCTGTAGATTTCCAGAATTTTGTAAAAAGCTGAAATATAGCGTTTTAGGGGGGGTCAACCCTTACTCATTTTTCGTCCAAAATTTCAAAATTTTAGGTGGCCATTTTATGTGCTTATATTGAAGGGGACTACAGACTGAGAAAAAGAATATGCAATTCATTTTCATTCCAGCTGTTAAAACGGAAATTATGAGAGTTTGAAATATCGAGTTTTGGAAAAAAAATGCCATTTGAACGGTGGAAATTCTAAACGCTTGCAGATATCGATTCGAAAGTATTTTTTTCTGATTCAGCTACCTCGAAAACCTATAAAAACATACCAAATTCAATAAAGTCCGCTCTACTTTTCGAATAAATTCAGTTTATAGATTTTGCATTTTTCATTTTCGAGTTGCGTTTGAGAGCGCCTGCGTAATGCAGTTCGCTTCGGATGGATATTTTTTCTACTTTAATCGATTCATTAGACGAGCTTAATAATTGTCAGTAACATTCGTTTCTGTAGATCTCCAGAATTTTTGTAAAAAAGCTGAAATATAGCGTTTAGGGGGGGTCAACCCCTTACTCATTTTCGTCCAAAATTTCAAAATTTTAGGTGGCCATTTTATGTGCTTATATTGAAGGGGACTACAGACTGAAAAAGAATATGCAATTATTTTTCATTCCAGCTGTTTAAAAACGGAAATTATGAAAGTTTGAAATATCGAGTTTGGAAAAAAATGCCATTTGAACGGTGAAATTCTAAACGCTTGCAGATATCGATTCGAAAGTATTTTTTTCTGATTCAGCTACCTCGAAAACCTATAAAAACATACCAAATTCAATAAAGTCCGCTCAACTTTTCGAATAAATTCAGTTTATAGATTTTGCATTTTCATTTTCGAGTTGCGTTTGAGAGCGCCTGCGTAATGCAGTTCGCTTCGGATGGATATTTTTCTACTTTAATCGATTCATTAGACCGAGCTTAATAATTGTCAGTAACATTCGTTTCTGTAGATCCTCCAGAATTTTTGTAAAAAGCTGAAATATAGCGTTTTAGGGGGGGTCAACCCCTTACTCATTTTTCGTCCAAAATTCAAATTTTAGGTGGCCATTTTATGTGCTTATATTGAAGGGGACTACAGACTGAAAAAGAATATGCAATTCATTTTCATTCCAGCTGTTAAAACGGAAATTATGAAAGTTTGAAATATCGAGTTTTGGAAAAAAATGCCATTTGAACGGTGAAAATCTAAACGCTTTCAGATATCGATTCGAAAGTATTTTTTTCTGATTCAGCTACCTCGAAAACCTATAAAAACATACCAAATTCAATAAAGTCCGCTCTACTTTTCGAATAAATTCAGTTTATAGATTTTGCATTTTTCATTTTCGAGTTGCGTTTGAGAGCGCCTGCGTAATGCAGTTCGCTTCGGATGGATATTTTTCTACTTTAAACTATTCTTTAGACCGAGCTTAATAATTGTCAGTAACATTCGTTCTGTAGATCCTCCAGATTTTTGTAAAAAGCTGAAATATAGCGTTTTAGGGGGGGTCAACCCCTTACTCATTTTTCGTCCAAAATTTCAAATTTTAGGTGGCCATTTTATGTGCTTATATTGAAGGGGACTACAGACTGAAAAAGAATATGCAATTATTTTTCATTCCAGCTGTTTTAAAACGGAAATTATGAGGTTTGAAATATCGAGTTTTGGAAAAATGCCATTTGAACGGTGAAATTCTAAACGCTTCCAGATATCGATTCGAAAGTATTTTTTCTGATTCAGCTACCTCGAAAACTATAAAAACATACCAAATTCAATAAGGTCCGCTCTACTTTTCGAATAATTCAGTTTATAGATTTTGCATTTTTCATTTTCGAGTTGCGTTTGAGAGCGCCTGCGTAATGCAGTTCGCTTCGGATGGATATTTTTTCTGCTTTAAAATATTCTTTAGCGAGCTTAATAATTGTCAGTAACATTCGTTTCTGTAGATCCTCCAGAATTTTTGTAAAAAGCTGAAATATAGCGTTTAGGGGGGGTCAACCCCTTACTCATTTTTCGTCCAAAATTTAGAAATTTTAGGTGGCCATTTATGTGCTTATATTGAAGGGGACTACAGACTGAAAAGATATGCAATTCATTTTCATTCCAGCTGTTAAAACGAAAATTATGAGAGTTTGAAATATCGAGTTTTGGAAAAAAATGCCATTTGAACGGTGTGAAATTCTAAACGCTTCAGATATCGATTCGAAAGTATTTTTTTCTGATTCAGCTACCTCGAAAACCTATAAAAACATACCAAATTCAATAAAGTCCGCTCTACTTTTCGAATAAATTCAGTTTATAGATTTTGATTTTTCATTTTCGAGTTGCGTTTGAGAGCGCCTGCGTAATGCAGTTCGCTTCGGATGGATATTTTTATGCTTTAATCGATTCATTAGACCGAGCTTAATAATTGTCAGTAACATTCGTTTCTGTAAATCCTCCAGAATTTTTGTAAAAAGCTGAAATATAGCGTTTTAGGGGGGGTCAACCCCTTACTCATTTTTCGTCCAAAATTTAAATTTTAGGTGGCCATTTTATGTGTTCATATTGAAGGGGACTACAGACTGAAAAAGAATATGCAATTCATTTTTCATTCCAGCTGTTAAAACGGAAATTATGAAAGTTTGAAATATCGAGTTTGGGAAAAAATGCCATTTGAACGGTGTGAAATTCTAAACGCTTTCAGATATCGATTCGAAAGTATTTTTTCTGATTCAGCTACCTCGAAAAACCTATAAAAACATACCAAATTCATAAAGTCCGCTCTACTTTCGAATAAATTCAGTTTATAGATTTTGCATTTTTCATTTCGAGTTGCGTTTGAGAGCGCCTGCGTAATGCAGTTCGCTTCGGATGGATATTTTTTCTGCTTTATCGATTCATAGACCGAGCTTAATAATTGTCAGTAACATTCGTTTCTGTAGATCCTCCAGAATTTTGTAAAAAGCTGAAATATAGCGTTTTAGGGGGGGTCAACCCCTTACTCATTTTTCGTCCAAAATTTCAAAATTTTAGATGGCCATTTTATGTGCTTATATTGAAGGGGATACAGACTGAAAAAGAATATGCAAATATTTTCATTTCAGCTGTTAAAACGGAAATATGATGAAAGTTTGAAATATCGAGTTTTGGAAAAAAATGCCATTTGAACGGTGAAATTCTAAACGCTTTCAGATATCGATTCGAAAGTATTTTTTCGATTCAGCTACCTCGAAAACCTATAAAAACATACCAAATTCAATAAAGTCCGCTCTACTTTTCGAATAAATTCAGTTTATAGATTTTGCATTTTTCATTTCGAGTTGCGTTTGAGAGCGCCTGCGTAATGCAGTTGCTTCGGATGGATATTTTTTCTACTTTAAACTATTCATTAGACCGAGCTTAATAATTGTCAGTAACATTCGTTTCTGTAGATCCTCCAGATTTTTGTAAAAAGCTGAAATATAGCGTTTTAGGGGGGGTCAACCCCTTACTCAAATTTCGTCCAAAATTTCAAAATTTTAGGTGGCCATTTTATGTGCTTATATTGAAGGGACTACAGACTGAAAAAGAATATGCAATTCATTTTTCATTCCAGCTGTTAAAACGGAAATTATGAGAGTTTGAAATATCGAGTTTTGGAAAAAATGCCATTGAACGGTGTGAAAGTGAAATTCTAAACGCTTGCAGATATCGATTCGAAAGTATTTTTTTCTGATTCAGCTACCTCGAAAACCTATAAAACATACCAATTTCAATAAAGTCCGCTCAACTTTTCGAATAAATTCAGTTTATAGATTTTGCATTTTTCATTTTCGAGTGCGTTTGAGAGCGCCTGCGTAATGCAGTTCGCTTCGGATGGATATTTTTTCTACTTAATCGATTCATTAGACCGAGCTTAATAATTGTCAGTAACATTCGTTTCTGTAGATTTCCAGAATTTTTGTAAAAAGCTGAAATATAGCGTTTTAGGGGGGGTCAACCCCTTCATTTTTCGTCCAAAATTTAGAAATTTTAGGTGGCCATTTTATGTGCTTATATTGAAGGAGACTACAGACTGAAAAAGAATATGCAATGTTTTTCATTCCAGCTGTTCAAACGGAAATTATGAAAGTTTGAAATATCGAGTTTTGGAAAAAATGCCATTTGAACGGTGAAATTCTAAACGCTTGCAGATATCGATTCGAAAGTTTTTTTCTGATTCAGCTACCTCGAAAACCTAATAAAAAACATACCAAATTCAATAAGGTCCGCTCTACTTTTCGAATAAATTCAGTTTATAGATTTTGCATTTTCATTTTCGAGTTGCGTTGAGAGCGCCTGCGTAATGCAGTTCGCTTCGGATGGATATTTTTTCTGCTTTAATCGATTCATTAGACCGAGCTTAATAATTGTCAGTAACATTCGTTTCTTAGATCCTCCAGAATTTTTGTAAAAAGCTGAAATATAGCGTTTAGGGGGGGTCAACCCCTTACTCATTTTTCGTCCAAAATTTCAAATTTTAGGTGGCCATTTATGTGCTTATATTGAAGGGACTACAGACTGAAAAAAGAATATGCAATATATTTTTCATTCAGCTGTTTAAAACGGAAATTATGAAAGTTTGAAATATCGAGTTTTGGAAAAAATGCCATTTGAACGGTGAAATTCTAAACGCTTTCAGATATCGATTCGAAAGTATTTTTTTTGATTCAGCTACCTCGAAAACCAATAAAAAATACCAAATTCAATAAAGTCCGCTCTACTTTTCGAATAAATTCAGTTTATAGATTTTGCATTTTCATTTTCGAGTTGCGTTGAGAGCGCCTGCGTAATGCAGTTGACTCTCGGATGGATATTTTTTCTACTTTAAACTATTCTTAGACCGAGCTTAATAATTGTCAGTAACATTCGTTCTGTATATCCTCCAGAATTTTTGTAAAAAGCTGAAATATAGCGTTTTAGGGGGGGTCAACCCCTTACTCACCTTTCGTCCAAAATTTCAAAATATTAGGTGGCCATTTATGTGCTTATATTGAAGGGACTACAGACTGAAAAAGAATATGCAATTCATTTTTCATTCCAGCGGTTAAAACGGAAATTATGAGAGTTTGAAATATCGAGTTTTGGAAAAAAAATGCCATTTGAACGGTGAAATTCTAAACGCTTGCAGATATCGATTCGAAAGTATTTTTTTCTGATTCAGCTACCTCGGAAAACCTATAAAAACATACCAATTTCAATAAAGTCCGCTCAACTTTTCGAATAAATTCAGTTTATAGATTTGCATTTTTCATTTTCGAGTTGCGTTTGAGAGCGCCTGCGTAATGCAGTTCGCTTCGGATGGATATTTTTCCTACTTTAATCGATTCATTAGACCGAGCTTAATAATTGTCAGTAACATTCGTTTCTGTAGATTTTCCAGAATTGTTTGTAAAAAGCTGAAATATAGCGTTTTAGGGGGGGGTCAACCCCTTACTCATTTTTGTCAAAATTAGAAATTTAGGTGGCCATTTTATGTGCTTATATTGAAGGAGACTACAGACTGAAAAAGAATATGCAATGTCATTTTCATTCCAGCTGTTCAACGGAAATATGAAAGTTTGAAATATCGAGTTTTGGAAAAAATGCCAATTTGAACGGTTGAAATTCTAAACGCTTGCAGATATCGATTCGAAAGTCTTTTTTCTGATTCAGCTACCTCGAAAACCTAAAAAAAATACCAAATTCAATAAGGTCCGCTCTACTTTTCGAATAAATTCAGTTTATAGATTTTGCATTTTTCATTTTCGAGTTGCGTTTGAGAGCGCCTACGTAATGCAATCGCTTCGGATGGATATTTTTTCTGCTTTAACGATTCATTAGACCGAGCTTAATAATTGTCAGTAACATTCGTTTCTGTGAAATCCTCCAGAATTTTTGTAAAAAAGCTGAAATATAGCGTTTTAGGGGGGGTCAACCCTTACTCATTTTTCGTCCAAAATTTCAAAATTTAGGTGGCCATTTTATGTGCTCACATTGAAGGGGACTACAGACTGAAAAAGAATATGCAATTCATTTTTCATTCCAGCTGTTAAAACGGAAATTATGAAAGTTTGAATTATCGAGTTTTGGAAAAAATGCCATTTGAACGGTGAAATTCTAAACGCTTGCAGATATCGATTCGAAAGTATTTTTTCTGATTCAGCTACCTCTGAAACCTTTAAAAAATACCAAATTCAATAAGGTCCGCTCTACTTTTCGAATAAATTCAGTTTATAGATTTTGCATTTTTCATTTTCGAGTTGCGTTTGAGAGCGCCTGCGTAATGCAGTTCGCTTCGGATGGAATTTTTTCTACTTTAAACTATTCTTTAGACCGAGCTTAATAATTGTCAGTAACATTCGTTTCTGTAGATCCTCCAGAATTTTTGTAAAAAGCTGAAATATAGCGTTTTAGGGGGGGTCAACCCCTTACTCATTTTTCGTCCAAAATTAGAAATTTTAGGTGGCCATTTATGTGCTTATATTGAAGGAGACTACAGACTGAAAAGAATATGCAATTCATTTTTCATTCCAGCTGTTAAAAACGGAAATTATGAAAGTTTGAATTATCGAGTTTTGGAAAAAATGTCATTTGAACGGTGAAATCTGAAAACGCTTTCAGATATCGATTCGAAAGTATTTTTTCTGATTCAGCTACCTCGAAAACCTATAAAACATACCGAATTCAATAAAGTCCGCTCTACTTTTCGAATAAATTCAGTGTATAGATTTTGCATTTTTCATTTTCGAGTTGCGTTTGAGAGCGCCTGCGTAATGCAGTTCGCTTCGGATGGATATTTTTTCTACTTTAAACTATTCTTTAGACCGAGCTTAATAATTGTCAGTAACATTCGTTTCTGTAGATCCTCCAGAATTTTTGTAAAAAGCTGAAATATAGCGTTTAGGGGGTCAACCCCTTACTCATTTTTCGTCCAAAATTTCAAAATTTTAGGTGGCCATTTTATGTGCTTATATTGAAGGGGACTACAGACTGAAAAAAAATATGCAATTCATTTTTCATTCCAGCTGTTAAAACAGAAATTATGAAAGTTTGAAATATCGAGTTTGGGAAAAAAATGCCATTTGAACGGTGAAATTCTAAACGCTTGCAGATATCGATTCGAAAGTCTTTTTTTTCTGATTCAGCTACCTCGAAACCTATAAAAAACATACCAAATTCAATAAGGTCCGCTCGACTTTTCGAATAAATTCAGTTTATAGATTTTGCATTTTCATTTTCGAGTTGCGTTTGAGAGCGCCTGCGTAATGCAGTTCGCTTCGGATGGATATAGTTTTTTTGCTTTAATCGATTCATTAGACCGAGCTTAATAATTGTCAGTAACATTCGTTTCTCTAATCCTCCAGAATTTTTGTAAAAAGCTGAAATATAGCGTTTTAGGGGGGGTCAACCCCTTACTCATTTTCATCCAAAATTTCAAAAATTTAGGTGGCCATTTTATGTGCTCATATTGAAGGGGACTACAGACTGAAAAAGAATATGCAATTCATTTTTCATTCCAGCTGTTAAAACGGAAATTATGAAAGTTTGAATTATCGAGTTTTGGAAAAAATGCCATTTGAACGGTGAAATTCTAAACGCTTTCAGATATCGATTCGAAAGTATTTTTTTCTGATTCAGCTACCTCGAAAACCTATAAAAACATACCAAATTCAATAAAGTACGCTCTACTTTTCGAATAAATTCAGTTTATAGATTTTGCATTTTTCGTTTCGAGTTGCGTTTGAGAGCGCCTGCGTAATGCAGTTCGCTTCGGATGGATATTTTTTCTACTTTAAACTATTCTTTAGACCGAGCTAATAATTGTCAGTAACATTCGTTTCTGTAGATCCTCCAGAATTTTGTAAAAGCTGAAATATAGCGTTTTTAGGGGGGGGTCAACCCCTTACTCATTTTTCGTCCAAAATTTCAAAATTTTAGGTGGCCATTTTATGTGCTTATATTGAAGGGGACTACAGATGAAAAAGAATATGCAATTCATTTTTCATTCCAGCTGTTAAAAACGGAAATTATGAGAGTTTGAAATATCGAGTTTGGAAAAAATGCCATTTGAACGGTGAAATTCTAAACGCTTGCAGATATGGATTCGAAAGTTTTTTTCTGATTCAGCTACCTCGAAAACCTATAAAAACATACCTATTTCAATAAAGTCCGCTCAATTTTTTCGAATAAATTCAGTTTATAGATTTTGCATTTTTCATTTTCGAGTTGCGTTTGAGAGCGCCTGCGTAATGCAGTTCGCTTCGGATGGATATTTTTCTACTTTAATCGATTCATTATACCGATTGATAATGTCAGTAACATTCGTTTCTGTAGATTTTCCAGAATTTTTGTAAAAAGCTGAAATATAGCGTTTTAGGGGGGGTCAACCCTTACTCATTTTTCGTCCAAAAATTTCAAAATTTTAGGTGGCCATTTAGGTGCTTATATTGAAGGAGACTACAGACTGAAAAAGAATATGCAATTCATTTTTCATTCCAGCTGTTAAAACGGAAATTATGAGAGTTTGAAATATCGAGTTTGGAAAAAATTCCATTTGAACGGTGTGAAATTCTGAACGCTTGCAGATATCGATTCGAAAGTCTTTTTTCTGATTCAGCTACCTCGAAAACCTATAAAAAAACATACTAAATTCAATAAGGTCCGCTCTACTTTTCGAATAAATTCAGTTTATAGATTTTGCATTTTTCATTTTCGAGTTGCGTTTGAGAGCGCCTGCGTAATGCAGTTCGCTTCGGATGGATATTTTTTCTGCTTTAATCGATTCATTAGACCGAGCTCAATAATTGTCAGTAACATTCGTTTCTGTAAATCCTCCAGAAATTTTTGTAAAAAGCTGAAATATAGAGTTTTAGGGGGGGTAAACCCCTTACTCATTTTTCGTCCAAAATTTCAAAATTTTAGGTGGCCATTTTATGTGCTATATGGAAGGGGACTACAGACTGAAAAAGAATATGCAATTCATTTTCATTCCAGCTTTTAAAACGGAAATTATGAGAGTTTGAAATATCGAGTTTTGGAAAAAATGCCATTTGAACGGTGAAATTTCTTAAACGCTTGCAGATATGGATTCGAAAGTATTTTTTCTGATTCAGCTACCTCGAAAACCTATAAAAACATACCAAATTCAATAAAGTCCGCTCAATTTCGAATAAATTCAGTTTATAGATTTTGCATTTTCATTTTCGAGTTGCGTTTGAGAGCGCCTGCGTAATGCAGTTCGCTTCGGATGGATATTTTTCCTACTTTAATCGATTCATAGACCGAGCTTAATAATTGTCAGTAACATTCGTTTCTGTAGATTTTCCAGAATTTTTGTAAAAGCTGAAAATATAGCGTTTAGGGGGGGTCACAACCCCTTACTCATTTTTCGTCCAAAATTTAGAAATTTTGGGTGGCCATTTTATGTGCTTATATTGAAGGAGACTACAGATGAAAAAGAATATGCAATGATTTTCATTCCAGCTGTTCAAACGGAAATATGAAAGTTGAAATATCGAGTTTTTTTTTTTTTTTTCCCCTTATGGGACAGCCAGACTTAGGCTATATCTCCCAATCTCATCATTCTGTAACTGGACGTTGACACCCAACAAAACATCCATGTCCTGCCGGGATTCGAACCGGGACCCCTTACAAGAAGAATCCTCAAATGCCACTTGAAGAATTATCTAATGAAGAAGGGCTATTACTCCTTGATATTTCGTGACCTGTAATGTATCTGGTTTTTTTTTTAATTCACATTTATGCTAGTGATATTTTTACCATTGTTTGTTTTTTTATATTGTTTTATATAAGATGTTGACTCCCCATGTACTTTTAATGGGTTAATATTATCTTCCACTATTTATTAGATGGATGAATAAATGAATAAATAAATAGATAGCTGTTTTTTTTGTTGCCTTATTCATAAACCGACCGACGAAGGTAATAAATAATTTCAAGACAACTTTCAGCTGAAATCAGTTGCAACATTCAAACATGCAAAAAGAATGATTTTTTCCTTTGAAAAAGACAAAATCAGACACCACCTAAGAGGAAAATATTTCGCCACCAAAAGACCCCAGCCAAAGTCTCGGGTAATCCTCCCCATTCCTGGCCAACCATTCAGCACACCAGACGCCAGGATATTACGCATCGAAAAACTAATTCTTTGTTGAAAACCGGCTAGGTAGAACGAGCACGAGCGTTTCGGACGAGCCACGCTCACTTAAAACCCTTCGAAAAGCGAGCTGCACGGTCCCCGTACACGGATAAATGTATAAATAATTTATTTCTGGTGTTCAGGGATCAGAGCGATAGCGGAAAGGTCCTTTCCAGGTTCGTTTCTATGGAAGTATCGACTGCGGTTTGCGGTAGGGAAATGTATTCAAAAGTTTTCACAGGCCGTTTGCCCCGGCAATATCGCCGCATTGATTTGGGTTGCATCGCAAGGGGGTGTCCGTAAGTATGGAGGGGTATGTATTTTTGTGCAGATCGTACGGAAATATGGATATCTTTCGGAACAACTTTGGTATGAAGCGGTATAGGCAAATCATGGAGGTAAAGGAAGGGGAGGAGCATATCCTATATTTCCCTTGATGCAAAAGTGTCACATAAAAACTAGGAGGATAGAAGAGAAATGAAGATGACATCGTGAAAGAAACTGGGTCCAAGTGGTGGGGAATTGGCTAGCACCACGTTACTTCAGAACAAAATAACGAACGAGTAACGCAGATTACTGAGAAACTGGTGCTATGGGGGCGTGGCTTGTCGAAATATTGTCCCCACTCCGTACCGATTAGTTTGTACAGTTTGAAGACAGAACAATGTCACTCCATTTCCCTCTATCCTCCTATCATAAAAAGGTCATATTTGTATGGGCAACTTTGTGGCGGGAATTTTTGGATTCAGTAAAGCACCCCTTCACTGAATAAGAAACCTTTTTTAACTAACACTTAATATCTTTCTGGTACGAAGTGTAGGAAAATGAACAAAGAAGACAGAAAATATAAAATTCAACGTTTAAAAGTTCGAAGTCGGCCATATTGGTGTGTCCCTTCTTTGATTTGTGTTGTTTGTTTACGTGACACTTGTCAAACGTTAGGCTCCCTCCACTTCCTTCACCTCCATGAGGCAAATCAAGCAAAGCGATACCTCCCTTGGTGACGATCTAAGTAACCTTTAATATTGACATGATTCTTTCATTTTGCATTGTGTTTCGTGATTTATGTGAATATTAACATTATCAACATTTTTTTAAGTATAATTCATTCAAGACGCTATTGTTCAGTACCTCAGTGTTCTTCCTGAGAAAAAAAGAACTTCAAATAATATACATTCCCATGCCTTTCCTCAAGTTAGGGAAAATTTTCGTGTTTGGGTAGATGGAATCGAGGGAGTAAAGTGACAGAGTGTTGATGGATCAACGAAATGCCTGACAATTGAAATTTAAATCGGTAAACCAGTCACAGGAAATATGAAAGTTTGCTCCTTGCATTTTGTAGATGACGATTATTTTTATCGAGGTAAGTACGGATTACACAAAACTTGTAGGTTAGATTAGATTCATGGGTTAATCGTTTACAGATGCCAGTTCATAACAGAGTTTTTGAAAAATATTACTGTGCCTACCAGAAATCTTTGTGGATTTACTACCGGAATGAGGAACAGCGGAATGTTCTAGTTCTAGTAGTAGAACTGAAAGTTGAGACAAGGAAGTCTGAATAGCGAAAACCCACTAAAGAATGCTCTTGTGAAGAGAAAAAGTACTGTTTGAATATATTAAAATGATTTTGATTCAACTGTTCAACAACAAATGTTTTTCCTATTTTCCTCAATAGCCTTCAACCTAATTCTTTTTTCATTATGGCTGAAATGAATTGAAACAATTGATAACACCCACCGTATTCACAGAAAATAAAAATAATATATATAAAATCCAAATTTTACTACAATACAATACAATACAAATTTATTCATCCATAAGACATACAATGATGTATAGGACATGTCAAGATTACAGAATTAGTAAAGTACATGATGATACAGACTCATAACTCGGATATAAAACAAAATAAAAAACGTTTCAACCTCAGTTAGAATGAACTTGTAAGAAATTCATCTATACTGTAAAAGCACTTTTCTATAAAAATTTTTTAATTCTTTCTTGAACTGTTTATCATTCAGTATTTTGAATCTATTGGGTAGATGATTATACAATGTTATACCCATCATTTTGGTGACGACTCATATTTGGTGGTTGTGTTGAGGCACACAAATAATATTCTGATGCCTGGTGTTATAGTTGTGAAAATCAGAGCACGTCATCAGGCCATCCAGTTGTTACGGACAAACAACAAACAATTCAACATATAGATACAGGGGAATGTTAATATTCGGAAATTCCTGAACACCCCCTGCAAGTTTCCATAGGTTTCAGATTAAAAATCAATCGAATTATTTTCTTCTGTGTGATAAATATTCGTTCACTATCAGTTGACGAGCCCCACAGAATAACATTATGACAGAGATGACAGTAAACCAGACCATAATAGATGTTGATTATGGCATCCAGGGGTAAAAGAGCCCTTCAGCCGATGCAAAGCATAGAATGATTTGTTTCAATTTCTTGCACAAATAATCCACATGATGATGCCATCTCAAGTTCTTGTCAACGTAGAGTCCTAGGAACTTTACTTGATCAACAGATTCAAAGGTGCCCTCATTCAATTTAATGACAAATGGAGAAGTTGTTCCTGAATCTCGAATATGAAATTTTATGACTTGGGTTTTTTCCATGTTGACTATCAGTGCATTTGACCTGCACCAATCAACGAAACGCCGAACAAGTTCTTCACATAAAGCCTGCAATTCCCGAAGACTACAAGCTTTTATCGCCAGCGATGCATCATCAGCAAAGAGAATAAGGATACAGGCGATAGGAAATCTGGCAAGTCATTTATGAAAAGAATAAAAATTAAGGGGCCCAAGACAGATCCTGTGGAACACCCATGTGTTCTTGTATTCACCCGAAGAAAAGCCATTATGGTTAACATGCATTGAGCGCTGGGTTAGATAACTAGCTATCCAGTCTAATGAAGCAGACATAAACATAAACAATACAACCAAATCCTTCCCTGTCAATATTAATAATTCTACGAATACCCGCCATGACGCTGCATTCAGATGCCTATAGTTAAGTTGATCATGATCAATCTATGGGAGATGATAAACAGGTATATCGTACTATATTCAATTCATCCATGAGAGAACTCAAGCGAATTCGGAGGATTTACGTGCTACGTTTTTGACGAATAAAATGACCAACTGCCCATAATTGTTGTCTTTTTCTTATCATTGGTCTAAGTAGTATGGTAGGGAACCGAAAATACTAGAATGGAGTTGGATGTTCAAGGTATCAAGCGCCAGTGATACTATTTGAGAAAGACATCAACATTATTCGTAGTAAATCATTTATTCGTTATGAACCTAACACGACGCATCGAGTAACTAAACCCTAACAGACGATGTTGCCAAACTGACCGAATTGTCTGTAACAGACGCTAGCCGTTCGTATCAGAGTAAGGGGCGTAGACCAAAATATCCCATTACGGAATAAAGCTACGGCACAAGTTCGCAATGCCGAAATATTGTTAACGTGCAAAACAGATTTAAATGCATGAAAGCATCTCTAGATTCACTTTTTACTCTGAGTTTCTGCGTATAACACAAGAGCACAAGTTGCAACCGATCACGAATTCTTCATCACTCCATATCGTTCCAGATCATTACCTGTATACTGTAACATGATATTATACCAGTTTAATCGGTCGATGTCAAGTTATTCGAATTCATTGTCTCAAATATCCGAGGGGTATTATCCAATAGTTTCTGGGACTAGGTTGTGCTCACTAATCTCTCCTTTCCCGTTTTGGAGGGATATAATTTAATCCATTTATAAAGGGGCGGTCATTCGTTCGAATGTTTGGTTACGCCTCGAATTAAAGGCTCTATTTTACTCACTATAGAGGATTAACACTGAGCTCATTTATATTAATAGGATCCCGATGCGCTAAATCTTGGAAGTCCCGTAGGGAAGGACAATAGGATCATTCTCCTGACAAATTCGATTGGAATAAGGGGGATCGTGTTCCTCTTAAACTTGGGTGGGATTTTGGAACTTGTGATGAGTTTTGCACCTATGTTTAATGGGAGAATGGATTTCTTGTTAGTTGAACAGAATTTTGCTTGTTTGTTGAACCGGTTTATAGTTTTCTTTTGAATTTAGTTCGATTAAATTATTTTGTCAATATCAAGTACAACATATTAGGTATAGTCTAAGAGCCCGTGAACCGTTTTTTATAAAAGCTGAAAACGTGTCTACGTATGCTCCCAACACAGGTAAGAACGATGGACCATTATATGAAGTTTGGGTTACCCTGTCTTGGCAGGTGAACGGTATTAAAGGGGTGTTAAATACTGATCTAAATTCTTCGAATAAAAAAGAGATGATTTTTTTATTACCTTCAGAATATCATTAAAAAATCACGTCAATAATTGCCAGACACTTAATATAGTGGCAAACCCTTGCCAGACACTTAATGTTCATTAAATTATATGTAATTCTACTTACGTTATAGTAAAAAGGCTGATTTTTATATATAATACTTGGGTAATAATTAGATAATGTTTCCCCATTAGCCAGACATTTTGATAGTGCCAACCCTTTGCCAGACAAGCATGTAGTTTAGCTTCAGGTGCGAGCGCGAGAGTAGAGAGTATATGAGTGGGTGCGAGTGAGACGGCATGATTATAATAACTTATGCAAATAATTTTTTGGTACAGATTTATATAACTAATCATTTAAGTGAATCTCAAAAACATCTGAAGAAAACACATTCGATGCTACAACTAAATTAAATTGTTAATAGAATAAATTAAATTTTTAACAATTTTATTTAGTTGTAGCATCGAATATGTTTCTTCAGATGTTTTTGAGATTCACTTAAAAGATTAGTTATATAAATCTGTACCAAAAAATTATTTGCATAAGTAAATAACTTTTTTTCCCTCAATCCATTTAAGAATTCCTTGTTCCTGTTCATAAACTTTGTATTGAAGAAATTGAACTTAACTCTAATGTCATAGGGTATGTCAGGATAACCATCAATTTTTGAATGACATAGAAATTAGCAAGTGTTTAGTTACATAAGACCTTTTCCCTTTGTGATCATGACCATTGAGTCCTTTGAAGTAGCAGAAAGGTAATTATTAATACACAGCTTTCCAGTTAATACTGGTTCTCTCGTGAATCCATTTATGTGATGAAACCCAACATTTTTATTCCCACCCGCACAACGACATTAAATTTATTAGGACCAGGTCTGTTTGTAACAGGTAGCTACCGAAAGCAAAATTATGTTTACTTATCACATGCATTAGCTTGATTGAAACTGATGAAGAGAGAAAAATACCTAGAAAGTATGTTATAGCATCAAATGATTTCGAATCAACTACGGAATGAATATAAATTACCGAACAAAAAATGAAATATTTTTTTACACTTGCTGATGAGCAAGTAACTCAAATAAATCGCAGCCTTCAAACAGAATTTCTCGCCCATACATACAATTGTATATACGGGGTGTCCCGTAATTAGACCGACAAACTGCTAGTGGACATTATAGATCGTATTTTAAACAGATTCGACCCAAATCATATAATGCAAAATTGCTTCGTTAAGGAGCAAGTGGACTTTGAAGATGACGTTCTGTTCACACTTTTTGCCACATATTCGCAAAACGGAGTCACATCAAGTGCTGAAAGTTTTCACATTGGCTAATATCAAAAAAACGAATCGATTATATTGAGTGCATTTCTTTCATGTCAAGCACAATCGTATCATTTGGGGGGGAGGGGCAAAGGGTATTTTAGTTGAAACTTTTTAACTTTCATTATTTCGCAAGATTTACATCATATTCATAAACTCTGATGTTTTTTCTTGAAAAAAGATGCATTTGTATTATAACGCCCAGATGCACCATTTCTGAAAAAAATAGTTTTGAAATTTCTCTCTTTTCACTAAGTACTCAATATTCACTTTTGTTTTGAATTTAATCTGGGCGTTATTATACAAGAGCATCTTTTTTCAAGAAAAAACATCAGGGTTTATGAATATGATGTAAATCTCGCGAAATAATGAAAGTTAAAAAAGTGTTAACTAAAAATACCCTTCGCCCCCCTCCAAATGATACGATTGTGCTTGACATGGAAGAATTGCATTCAATCTAATCGATGCGTATTTTTCATATTAGCCAATGTGTAAACTTTCAGCACTTTATGTGACTCCGTTTTGCGAATATGTGGCAAAAAGTGTGAACCAGGACGTCATCTTCAAAGGGCACTAGCTCCTTAACGAAGCAATTTTGCATTATATGATTTGGGTCGAATCTGTCTAAAATACGATCTATAATGTCCACTAGAAGTTTGTCGGTCTAATTACGGGACACCCTGTATATTGATATAGATATAAGGAAATTGGAAACAATTGTATTCTCTTATCTATGGTGAATTCGTTCCTTATCATTACATCTTGTAAAGCGAAAAAGCAATTCTTATATTTGAAGTAAGTAGAAAGCAGTTGGCTAAGCAACAACTTTCAATTCAAAATAAGCCGAGAGATATTCATGGAATAATTTGATTAATACCAATAGAAATCCACTGCATGGCTTTTCTTCGAATTTTGAATATGTTTAAGGATATCCATGCTGTCTGCACAACTATTAAGTTATTATTCCTGTATAAAATTGAGTAGAATACCAATATCATTCTAGAGTGGTATGCAAACCATTTATCTAGGAAAGTTAATCCAGAAAACAGTCTATTAACGAGAATATTTCTCTGAGCCAAACGACAGAAATAAAACATGGCTATATTTCAGCACCGTGAATTTCATCATTTGGATTTGTTCAAAAGAGAGCTGTTCTTTTGGCAAATCCAATGAGTTGGTGTAGAGTGACGTAAAGATTCTCTTATTGTTTCGGATATACTTACATAGTGGTTAATGAGCATTGTGAAGTCAAGATATTAATCCCCAAGTTAATTCCTTGGTTACTTTAAGTCTATGAGGTTCTGAAGGTCTTAGTCCAGAAATGAATGGTTTCGAAATTGATACTAAACTACCAAGTTCGACAATCCATGAGGAAAACACGGGATTCTTGTATTCCACCAGGATTTTTAAGTGAAGAGAGGTACATCTTAGAAAAAGGAGCGCAGAGACCATTTATTTTCTAAAAAACACTGGCATACTAATATTCTTCCCACAAATAACAATACACACGTCATTGTGGCTTCTACCAGATATTAAACATACATAAATCAACATAAAAAGTGTTTCATCCACGAAAATTGTATAATCCACCCTTTATACGTTTGTTTGCTCGGCCATAATAATACCAATTAACAAGTGAATAATGAGTTTATTCACTGCTCTCAGATGCTTCATAGATATAGCTCTAAAATTATATTCTTCGAATTGATATTTCTTCAGTATTCTTTTCTAATATCTATTTTTATTACATCAATTGAAGCAATTTTTATTACAAAATATACAATGACAAGTTCTCCACAAATTGCTCGTGTGTTATCTTGACTTTTTCCACACTTGTAATGAGAGGGTCTTGTCAAGGTTGCCAAATGTTCATTTCTTCAAGAAATATATTCAGTAGTCGCGGATAAAGTATAGTATGCTACTCGCATATAATGGCTGTTATTCACGAGGTGAAGTTTAGGCTACGAGCCGTAGGCGAGTGGCCTAATTCACCGAGCTATCATTACACGCTCGTTGCATAATATACTATTCTTCTTATCAAATCTGGTTCAGATGTAGGTGTCGAACATTTCCGGAAATATCATGAAATGTGTTATTTATTCAGAAAACAATCAACATAAAAATCAATATATAAATACCCGTGAAAATACCTCTACAGTCCCAAATATTGATATCCTGAAAATGTTGGTTTATGGTACGCCCTGTATAAGTATTCACCTCAAAAATCTCTCCCTCCAAAAAAACAGTTTCTCATAGAAGTATACTATTACTTTTATGTTAGTCTTCTAGAAAAATATGTTTACAACCGATATAATATCAGATATAGCCCCTACATTTTACGATAAATGGAGACTGGGGAGCAATATAGCTTTTCTTCATCACCTGGCATACACTTATGTCGACGTGCATGTACTTAACAGTTTTCCCCAGTGAAACTTTATGAAGAAATATAAGTGCGAGGCCTATCCAAGATTTAAAACGACTACGTTGTAAAGTAGCTGTATTTTTTTCAAGGAACAGCGGCGCGGGCAATATCTTTCACTGCAACATAACGACTAATTTGATCAAATTGTACAAGGGCAAATTTCAAAAGTGATGATTAATTAGTAATTCTTATCACATGTATTGTGGAATCAGTGTATTTTCTTCAATATAACATTTTCCTTCTACTCAATTTTCACCAAACTCAGAATGCTATCTGCGGTATGAGACCTGGGGCATATTGCACCAAAATACTTTGCAACTTTTCACTTTGCACATTGCATTTTCACAAAGTTGCAAAATTGATTATGTTGCACAACATTTCTCTCGACATTTAATTTCTGCGAAGTTTTTTTCACTTTGTACTTGACTTTTCACATTGCACTTTTCAATTATAAATGCGTTTCGTGCAAGTGAAAAGTGGAAAGTTGCAAAATATTCAGTGCAATAGGCCCCATGTTATTCATCACTATTTGACGTCTTTTTCACTTAGTAATGAAAAGGGGTACATCAAATGTTATTCGCAAAATTTATAGAAAATAAACTATATTGATGGAAAATTGTTTTAACAATTGAATTATGAACAGAGTGGATATCCTTGAAGGCAGTTTCAGTTGAAATATATCACTTTGAATATAGTTCTATTTTTCGAATACACGAATATACATAAGTATATGCATTTGTGAATCTGTGCCCTCTTATTTTGATTACTTCGGATTCGAATCCCTGTGAATAACCCAGTACATCTTTATGACATGAGGAAAGAAGGATTTTTAGACACTTGCCTGTTCTTCTTCAAAAAAATATAGTGGGTTTCCAGGGCTACAGAAAGTCGCCTGCATCCTCAATTTTTTATACAGACAGTCAGAAGTACGCCATCGACTTTTCTTAAAATAAAAAAATGAGATCTGTATTCTGCATGGTGATATTGTCATATGTATGTGTTAACGATTTGTTATGATCATACAAAGAAACGGTTTTAATATTTTAAGCGACAACCGTGCATCGGAGTGAAAAAAGTCAGGAAATGAGAAATGATTAGAAATTTCAAAAATAATTTTTATTTCAGGAAAAATCTGTGGCGTACCATCAATGTCTATCAAAATAGGAAGGTAAAATTAAGTACGAACGCCACTGGTGGAATTTGAAAAAAAAAAAGTGATGTAACAAAATGCCTCTTGATTCATAGTACTTGTACGACAATTCCATTAAAATATCTGAAGTGGTACTGTAAATATTACAAATAAATGATTTATTTTTGAAAACTTCACCACCCTATAACTCAAAAGGTAAGACGTTTAGGACATATGTTCGTATGAAGTTTTTTTTTTAAATGGGCCCAAAAATCACCCCCCTAAATATTGACATTCAATTAGGAAACACGCCTGTATATCCTGGAGGTCGGTATTTCTAGGTTAGCAAAATTGAAAATAATTCACATTGAACAAGTGACTTTAAGCGCAGAATTTGTGGATTGGGACAAAAGACTGGAGAAAAAATTTTTACCGAAGATTATCTGAAATTATTTTATCCTCTATAAAGTTGCTTCACAAAAGGTGTGTTTTCCATTGAAAAAAAAGAAAACGGTAAATACCACAGGTATCTACAAGGAAATGCTAACTGATAACGCCATATCACAGAGAATGGAAATCTTAATTGAGTGTGAAGCATAAAGCAATTGATTTACGACTGCATGCATGATCTCGACAGAACATCGTAGAAAGATAAAGTAAACAGGAACTCCAAGCTCAAACGCGAATAAGATAACCTAAAATACATTAGGTAAATTTATTACAAAATTATTTTTTAAGGATAAATAATAATTGAATTTCATTATGAATCTAATAACTGCAAGATCGTGGAGAAACAACAACAACAAAGATAAATTGTCAAAATATTCATTACATACACGTTCTTGATTGGAATGAGAAATCAAACAAATAAACCGAAGATGTTTTATGTCACAAACTAGTTATATTACTATGAATGTGTTTCTGAGTTATTCAGAACACTCCCAAATGAAATGAATAACCCAAATTGCCAGCTAAATGGCTATTCGGTCAGTTAGAAATCAGGTTTTTCAAAAAAAAATCCCGGAATATGTGAACATCCAAATAAATGATTCACATCAAGTTCGAAACCACCGGAATGAAAAATTACAATACATTCGGCAGTCACCCCTGCCATATATTACGGGAATCATAATAATAACCAGACGTCTCCAAATATTATATCTCTGTAATATCCAAAGTTGATACATCTGAAATATATCCTCTGTTTAGATATTTTTAGGTTAGTAAAATAGAAGACAATTCTCATTAAAAAGAGAGTGTATTGGGAAGCATTTCTGCATTGAGAAAAAATGTTGGTTATCTGGAATTATGTCATCCTCTATATAGTTGCTCCACACCACGTGTCTTACCCATTGACAAAGAAAAAAAACTGTGCATATCACAATGTATGGTACAATAAATGATATTTGATAACGACATGTCACAAAGCATGGGTATCGTAATTGAGTGTGGAGCACTAAGCCATTTTGTTTATATCTGAATGCCCGAACGCTACACATGATGTGGAAAGATAATTAAACGGGAAATAATGAGCTTTCAGATTGTGAAAGTGAAGAAAATTACACGATTAGATTACCTGAAATGAAAATCAGAAAAAATAATTACCAAATTATTTTTGAGCATGAATGATTTTTTCCAAAAATGCATACAATTGCAGGAACGTCGAGAAAAACAAAAATAAATTATCAAAACGTCATCAGTACACATTCTAGTTTCAATTTGAATGTGAAATCGAACAAATGATTTCGATCGATTGTGTTTGATGTCCCAAATTTGTTGTATAACGATGAATGTGTTTCTGAGTTATCTAAAACACTTCTAAATGGAATGGATTACCCCACTCATCAGCTAAATAGCCATTAGATCAGTTAGAAATCAGATATTCCCAAAAAAAAAATCTCTAAATATGTGAGCATCCAATAAATGATTCACATCAAGTTCAGAACCACCGGAATGAAAATTACAATACATTCGACAGTCACCCCTGCCATATATTACGGGATTCATAAATAATACCAGACGTCTCCAAATATTCATATCTCTGTAATATCCAAAGTTGATACATCTGAAATATATCCTCGGTTTCGATATTTCCGTTATGTGTGGGACATAAGCTCTTTAAATATGTAATAGCTTTCGGTTCTGACTTAACTTCACCCGAGGATTTATGCATGAACTTGCTACAAAGTTGTGACCATATTTCGGAGGGTGAGATCATACATGCATATATATCATACATGTGAAAAATAGCTAGTGGGGAAAGCAATTCCAACCAAAATTGATCAGTATGGGTTTGCTGAATATTTCGAAGGAGATATCAAACCATATGTCTGTATATGAATGGGGTCTCTTTTTTGGAATTTATTATTGATACAAACGAAAAAAGTTATCCCTAATATACAGGTTGTGCAGCCGATTGACGTCAATAAATTATTTTTAGATTCCTCAGACTATGGCTTCCAAAATACCCCATGTATGTAATGAGATTCTTTAGTTCTCGAGTTATGATTTTTTTTAATGTTTTTCAATGTATTTTGCCCAGATAGGTTTGAAAAATTCATATCTTTCTATGCAGTTTTAGCATATTGCAGTTTTTATTTTTTCAACTTGGTCGTCCTGAATGTTGCTTCAATATAAAAATATTCAGCTTTCTGAGATCACTGCAAGCTACCTAAAAAACGTTCGAAAGCTAGAACTTTAGTTATCAGTAGGATGTACTCAACATTCATTTTCGATTCAAAAATAGAAAAAGCTGTTTTTCTCCAACCATCAAAAATGTTGACATTTTTGTACTATTTTCAGGTGCAAAAGTCATAAATTCCCTTACCGTACAAAAATTTGCTCGTTGCTTTGAAACACTTTTAATCGTAGGATTAAACGCTACTTTTTATCCTTGGATTAAAAGTAATTGCATTTGACGTCTACTTGACAATCAATATTCACCACAATACCAGATATTCCTGACAACCGACTTGCTATCGCAAATTTATTTTAATTTTGGCTTGGTTGGAGAAAAAATAGTATATATTATACGGACTAAAAGTGCCTATTTTTCCTCGCAATTTTGCATTCGCTCGGCTTCGCCTCGCAACTGCAACTATTGCTCGTAAAAAAAATATGCACTTTCAATCCTTATAATATATAATAATATACTATTAGTAGTCGTGGATGAAGTAAAGTATATTATTATGCAACGAGCGTATGACAGCTGTTATTCGCTCGGTGATTTTACGACTCGTAACCTAAACTTCACCTATTATTGATTCCTTGTCCAAAAACAACCCACAAAAACGAGCTTTTCAATCGTTTGAAAGTCACAAAACATCAGGAGACTTGGACCCGTTTTCAGTAAAGCAAGCATCTAATGATCTTCTTTCAAGTAGTTTTTTCTTCGCCTATTGATTTCTCTCGATATGAATAAGCGAGCAAAAGATAATGAACTTGACTTGGAAGATTTCAGTTTTTCATTTCACTATTTTCCTCTACCGAAGTTAATCGCTGAATATCCATCAGAAATGAGGAAAACTAAAATGCTTCTTAGAAATTGGTAAGGCAATATGAAACACACTGCAGCTGCCTTGACTCCCTTGTTTGAATATTGATATACCTCCTCTTGTTCTTCTTTGGTTTGCTGTCACCTTAATGATATTATAAGGTATTCCTCTCGTCTCTGATCGATAAACTTTCTTCAATTCGTAGCTACGCGACTGTGCCCGACGACTAAATGGTCTCCATGGATTCTCGGATATGCTTTGAACTGGAAGACGAAATTATTGGTGCAATCCAATCCTTCACTGTGAAGCAGACAACTTGAAGAGGAGAGATACTCCTGAATAATAATAATTCCAACTTGTTTCACGAAAACATGTTTTAAGCTGTAAAGCTAAAATATGTTTTTCAAGATTGTATAGGGATTTTGCATAATATAACGAAACAGTTTTCTGTATCTTATCTACCTAATTGGCAGACACGAGAACTTGGAGTAACAAGTTATACTTAAAATTGAATATGCAAACTGCGCGAATCTGAAATATACCATCATCTTACTCTGCAAAGAATGGTATATTGAATGGTTTTAAGCGAAAAGAAAATCAATCAAGAATCTTCGAGTAGCTTCAAGCAATTGACACGTCACTTTTTAGCACGTTGTCGATAATGTATTCAAATAAGAGGCACAGATTTTGAAAATTTATTGAAGTAAATAGTAATGTTCAGTATAATGACCTCTTATTTTCTATTCCAGAACAGTTACTTTCAAAACCAGCAATTCTGACGAATGATGGTGATAGCTTCAGTTGTTTCACAGAAATTTCAATAAAAATCAATTTGAAATCTCATTTCAAAATTCAATTTACTCACAATAAAAATGATAAAAAAAAAACAACTTATTCGGGTTTCAATGATTTTTAGCCTATCCGCCTTACAAAGCAGATAAAAACCGAAAAAGTCTGATCAAGTACCTTCTTTTCATATGACTTTTTAGCTTAGGACTCCTCAAAGTTTTTAAATTAAGCCAAGAGCAAAAAAACCCTCGAAATCCAAAATGAATGTTTGAGTACATCCTAGTGAAACTGAAGTTCTAGCGTTCAAAACTTTTTGGGTAGCTTGCAGTGATTTCAGGAAGCTGACTATTTTTTTTATTGAAGCAACACTCAGGACGACCATATTAAGAGAATAAAAAAAATTTCAAACTTAGCTGGCAAAATACATTGAAAAAACACTCAAAAAATCATAACTCGAGAACTACAAAAAATGGCATAACATACGTGGGGTATTTTGGATAGCCACCGGTCTGAGGAATCTATTAAGATAGTTTATTGACGTCAATTGCCTGGAAACCCTGTATATTGCATAATGTTCTTTTTACTCATTCAAAATCAATCAACGTCTCGTCACTTTTCACTGACCAGAAATATAAATAGAGTTCTACTTATTTATGTGTTTTTTCGTCAATACTTTAATTTTGAAGATAAGGAAAACAACATATAGCGATGAATAAACACGAAAATTCGTACGATCAAATTATGTTGATTTTATTGTGAATCGAGCTGTTTATCAG
Source organism: Propylea japonica (assembly GCA_013421045.1). NCBI lineage: Eukaryota > Metazoa > Arthropoda > Insecta > Coleoptera > Coccinellidae > Propylea > Propylea japonica. The sequence continues at coordinate 33,662 of JACDNR010000375.1, read as the reverse complement.
CCGAACATGTGATTCGCTATTTTAGAGGTAAAATTACAACACTGGGAAGATCGATTGAAAAAAATTCGAGAATCGGAATAGTATAATTCCATCTGTGCAGACGACCTTGTAAAACATAAATCATTATTGTCGTAAATAATTCGAGTAAATTCTGCTTAAAGCCGAAAAAAACGGCAAAACTGTGAGAAATGCACTCAATACTGAAATTGCAGCATAAGGACAACCGAAAATGCCTGGAGCGCAGAAAAAATTTTCAGTAGCGACTACATTTTTCAATTCTCACAAGATCCAACAGTTGAACTAACTACATTGTGACTTAACAAAAAATTCAACTCAAAAATTACATCATCGACACTTATTTCTTGCATTTACTCTTATCGAAGTTTTCTAAGGAAATGTAGAGCAACAAAATACATCATCTATTGAATAAACTTGCGATAAGCAAATTAGATAGAAATGAAATGGTGAAATCATAATGATGATTCGATTTGGTTTTGTTCAGTAATTTATCTCCTGAGGTAAAATTCATACTTCCAAGACTAAACAGAAAGCTAGATGAAGACTTCTCCTAAAAGTTAGGCTCAAATGTTTTTCCTTCTTCCTATGTATTAAGTTGATAACTTCCATTGATGCTTAAAGAATACAAAATTAAGAATATTCATTTTAGATAATTTATGAATTTCTCATGAATTCAGTTAATCGATTTTCATTCGGAAGCTAACACTGTTTCCACATTTGTTGTACCTGTACTTTATATTTGAAATGTTCTTCATTACCCCGTAGTCATTCTTATTTTCACTTTTGTTCGTCAATTATTTATGAGGTTGAATGAAACATAGGATATAGAACACGAACTGATCAAGCATAATTCAGCTTTCAAACTATATGACTGGTCATAGATCTTATAATATTGTTCATTATGTCATTCATCATCTATTCATTTAGACTCAACTCCGACAGGCTGAACAAATTAACTCACCTTTTCTCTAAGCATATCCTGCTCCTGGTCGCCTGAGCCCTGCTCCTCTGTAACTCCACTGTAACTCGAAACACCTATCCCTCCAATTCACCCCATTTCCATCAGCACTCCTACTGGGTCCTGACTCCAACATATCAAAGAAGCGAGTGGAGACACAGCTCCACTCCCAGCTCCATCCCTGTACCTCCTCGGTAGCAACCTTGGAGACGAAGGGGTAGAGTGTGACAACTTGGTAAGCTCCCCCAGTCTCGACAAGGGGTCGAAAACTTGACTCAACCTTCTAGATGGGTTTTCCTCGTCCATCTTCGCTAAATCTCAACAAAACACTATCATGTAACCATCATAAACACTCATCGTCAACAAGTAACATCGGTATAAGTCCTCTTACGTATTTTAAAACAATTTGGATGGAAGATAATCACAACCGTCGGTACACTAAAATTAACTTAGAACGAGCACATTTTTCGCCGATCAGTCATTCTTGTCGCGGTACATTCGGGCCGAAATTTCACAAACTTTTACGTTGTACGACACTCGCCGAGAAGCGTAGAGGCAACTATTTTCATCCATAGCGAGGGAGAGTGCTATGATGTTTCTAAACAGAGAAATGCATGGTCGATGACCTTATATTAAACTGTTAAGGTCGCTGGATATCTCTCTCCTCCTTCGCGGCAAGTAAACATTGAATAACTCATTGATTATATTGTCTTCAGTCGATTAATAGAGTCCTTTGTATATTTGTAACGATATCCAATAAGGAATATAGGGTAGGATGCTGAGATTAGTATTGGTACTTTTATCTTAAGATTATTCTTGTTGTGTTGAGTCTTGAATGGACGACATGGTTTTGGTATCTGCAACAAAAATACATAGTTTAGCTTACGGCTTCCACATACGAAGGGTTTTTTGCGAAGAGCCTATTATTAATAGGAATGAACAACAAATAAGAATTCCATAAGAACAATTACAAATTTTTGGCTAATAATACTAACACAACCTGTAACCTAGATTGAATCACTCTAATTCTTCTAGATTATATTTTTTCCATTTCTAGTAAGAAGTACATTCTTATTCTTATACAGAGATAACTTATCGATTAATATAGTTCCAGAAGAAATAATAACATCTTTAAATGTATTTTAGATGGAAGATAACGTTTTGCGCTCGTTCTTCTTAACGAGTGCTATATCGTTTTGCAAAAATATCTGTAATTTTCGAATTTTGAGCCGAAAATGGTCTCAAACGATAGGGTTCGACTGCCTGATGACGAATCCGTGGACACATTCAAATATGTCAGTAGGGTAGTCCGGCCTGCCGTTAGCACGATAGCTTTCGAAGTTATTGTTCTAGGGAAATGAGATTTTCAGGGTGGTTTCGGTTCTCGAATACCACGGTGTGGTTCGTTAAGCAGCCAAATCGTACAGGGTATTCCATAAAATATGGCCATTCAAAATTTTTGTTCTTCAATATCTCAGACAAAACGAAAACAATCGCTCAATGCTCATGGTGAACCTCATGTAAAATTTTATGGCCATAGTACATAAGGTATATAGCAGCAGCTGTCAGCAGTTTTTTTGAGTTTACCCGAGGCAAAACTTGACAGTTATTGACAAATTGATACATCCGTTCACGGAAGTTTGACCGCATAGTAGGCGTTTGTTTATTTATCTAAAGTTGGCAGTATTTGATGTCATAACGTAATATAAAGTCAACGTTGCCGAATGTACCCGGGTGTCAATTCTCGGGATCACTCGCTCACGAACGTATACGTTCGTGAGTGAGTAAAATCGAAGAAATAGTTCGAAACAAGTTAATTCCTGAGCATATCGTCAACTAATCGTTCGGACGAAAGTGTACGTTCATTTTGAACGGGTAATATAATCACAATTTCAAGAAATCTACTCTCAAAATGTCACGAACGTATCGTTCGTCGAACGAGTGATCTCGAGAATTGACACCCCGGACTCGTCCGACGAGCTTCAGAATTATCAGAGAACTCTAAATTATATTGACAACATTGCGTATCAATCTGACAAGAAAATAAACAATATAACCTAAATTTTTGATATACACAGTGGAATATGCCAAATTGTCATGGCCAACCGGCGGCTCAAACTTTCGTTAACAGACTATATACACATAATGCAAGCATTTTCTTGTCAAATACCCTTCGAGCATCTAATTTCGTGAAACAAATCGAAAAAACACAATGTGTAAAGTAATATCTCGGACCAAAAAGTGTTCGTGCAGTTTCAAAAATCCTCGTCTTTGACTTCGATGTTCGTTTTGCCAGCACTCAGCTTCTTGTTGAAATATTTCTTAGCAACATGTTTTTTCGATTTTTTCGTGAAAATTAGATGCCATTATGATACGTATAACGATCCACGATCATTATGATATGTATAACGACCCACGATCGAGACTGTTGAAAAACTCTTCACAAAAAAGCTGGAAAATTTCATTGACCGAAATATTTCACTTGAATTCGAAGATAATTTTCCGGACAGTATGTGAGCGATTGTACAAAGACAGAAATAAAAAAAACAATGCAAAAATCCTCATATGTGACTTCGATTTCCGTTTTCACCAGCATTCATGCTTCTTGTTAAAATATTACTGAGCAACGTTTTTTTTTCGATTTTTTTCCGTCAAAATTAGATGCCCTTATCATATAACGACCCACAATCCAGAACGTTGAAAAACTCTTCACAAAAAATCTGGAAAATTTCATCGACCGAAATATTCCAGTTGAATTCGAAGAAAAATTTTCCGGACAGTATGTGAGCGATTGAACAAAGACAGAAATAAAACCAGAGAAACTTGCTGAAAGTCGTTTTTGCGACCGAGAAGGATTCTCGCTCCCAACTTTTTACAGCAGAAAGATCGTTCATTTCCACTGCTCAAGGAGCAGCCCTACCGTACAAAAACAGTTCCCGGGAAATGCTTATGACAGCTTAAAAACAATGCCTGATGGCCCTCTTTCTTGCCTCCGGGAAATGAGTAAATCCACTATCCGACAATCGGATCTAAAACAAACGACCTACCGTTTTTAGGAGCGATGAAGAAAAAGAGAACTTCGCTTCCTTTGAAAGCAATGAATTGTTTATTGTCTTTTCGGGTACTGTAAAAGAGGATGAGACAAACGGTTTTCAACGAATTGGAAAAAGTTTGGGAATGGTATTTTCATTTCATCTAGTTTATTTATGATGGTCTCGGAGGATCTTGGGAGTATGGAGTTTTGAATGCTCAGATGTGACCGACTGTTTTATAAGGTTGGCGCTTTTTCTTCGGTATAGTCATCAGGAAAGTGTCATCCTTCATCTTCAGTGTTAAAAGTACATCAAGTCTTCATTTTTGTTCTTGTGTCATATGATTTTTTTTCGTCGATCTCAAAAAAAAACTCAGTTAAATCTAATGAAATTGATCAATGATGACCTGCTTTATTACGTGATTTCTCCTATTTCAGTTTTTAATTGTTATGGGCAACCGAACACAAAGTACTCAGAAGAAATACGAACTCTACTGAAACATAGAAACCCTATTATGTAAAAGGTACCTCTTATGCCAAACAAAATAGTTATTTAATCAAGATACAATACGAGTTATGTTACAAATTAACTGGGAAATTGAAATTTCTATTATGTCAAAAGTATGTCTTGTGCAAAATAATGTATTTCAATCGAGAATTTATACACATTTCATCAATTCATAATGCGGTTGATAGATAAACTCATTTATTAATCTAGCGATTAATACACTAGTTTATCAAATAACTATTAGTTATTAATAATTCATTGTTAAGTACTCACGCGGATAAATTCACACTTAAATTCATAATCTGAAAATTATTCATTTTAGTGACCGCTCGTTCTACTTAAACGAGTGCTATATCGTCTTACAGAAATGCAGAATCCTTCCACAATATATTTCAATCGATATCTATATCGTTTTGCCCAAATGTCTGTAATTTTCGAATTTTGAGCCGAAATTGGTCTCAAACGATAAGGCTCTACTCCCTGATAACGAATTCGTGGTCAAATTTAATTCTGTCCGTGGGGCCCGTCCGGTTGTTAGCACAATAACTTTTGAAGGGATTGTTCTAGAGACTTGACATTTTCAGGATGAGTTCGTGTCCCGAATGCCTCGGTAAAGTTCGTTAACCAGCCAAATCGTACAGGGTGTTCCATAAAATATGGCCATTCAAAATTTGTGGTCCTCAATAACTCATAATTATGAAACCAATCGGAATTAAATGTTGCGGCCAAATGCAAGATGCTGATAACAAGGCTGATGCAAAATTTTGTGAATTTTTTTTTGTGAATGCAGATCGATATTCTGAATGTTCATCGACAATTTCGTGACCATAGGTTTGAGAGAACCATAAAAAATTCAATTGGAATATTGAAAAAAAAATCTTCTTTCCATAACAGAATAAGCGATTCAAGTGAAATTCATTTTGTGAATCGAAACTGATATTCTGATTGTTCATGCAAAATTTTGAGAGGATCGCATCATCAGAACCATAGAACGCAATTTTTGTAATTATTCATTTTTAGATATTTCATTTTCTGAAAAATTTCCCGAATATAATTCCGATTGTGCTGAGATTCTAAATTTATATATTTGGTATCAGTCTCAAATCCCATATTAAATTTTGAGGTAATAGTCTTATTGCTCCGCCAAAGAACAAGCGCTCGAAAGCTCCTGCTCAGGGCTTTTCTTGATTTTTTTTTCTTTCCGTGTATACTTTCGTGTAACAAATGCGAATTATAAATCAAGAACTATTAGAATAATTCGTAGACAAAATCAATGATAATGTATCGAAATAATATGATTATGAAAAATATTTCAACATACCTATTGCATGAATTCATAACAGTCTTCATTTCAACGGAAAATTTAAATTATACTGATAAATTCAACTTGGTAATCAAACACATCACGACCAATATTGATTATTCAGTATATTAGTAAATTATATAGATTCCACTGAAAATTCATGAATATCATTAATACCATATTACATACTGATTTAATGTATTTAATTCGAAAGATATGGCGAAATATTGAATATTATTTATGGAAATGAATAGTGTTAATTTGTCCGGGGAATATAAAGTGAGAGTGTGCGTGCGTACCGATTGTTATTGAAATGCAATCATTGTTATGGGTTTTTCTTATTTTATTGCTATACATTATCGAAAAACCCAATAAAAATTGTTCGAATCTTCAAAAAGTTCAAATTTTGAAGTCGTTCCATTCGAAGTTATTATGTTAACGTTCGTTTTCCCAATATGAGAATGGATATCACTCTGGTACTGAAATATAGTACTCAGTATACATTAGGTTTAATTTTCTGCCACTTATGCTTACGTCGTTACCTCTGTGAGAGATTTTAAAATCCTAAAATCTTCAATCAACTCTAGACATCTGAAAATGAATAAAATGCATTAACGAACTCAATTACTCTTCTCTATCCACTCTCTTTCAGAATTATAAATCAAACATTTTAAATCCCTAGACCCATCAAGAATCGGGAACCAAAGCTACGATCGTTAAAAATAGAAGAGATTTTACGAAATAAAAACAGAAAACAGCGATAAATTGTCGAATGACCTACGGATACGGTTCCGTCCAAATTTACTCGAATTACACAAATAGATCTTTGTTGCAGTTTCTGGTCTGATTTCTGATTCCAGATATACCCGATGTTATCGAAACACGGAATTTTGTAATACGAGACAGGCTCCATAGGGATTCTAGTTCCTGGAACGTCTGAGAGGATAGTTTAATCGATATTCTGTACTGAACTCAATAAAACTTTCGAGGAATATGATAAAAGTTATGAATAGAGATGTCATAAGAAAACTACATATCCAGATGATGCATTACTGAGGAGGTAATATATCAGCCCTGAACTGCATTATTTATTGAGTATTGTGCTATTGGAAAAATCATAAATAATTCTGAATAGTGGGTGAAAAGGTCTTTCAGCATATTATTCTTGTATCTGCAAATGGAAATGCCTAATAAACATTACCAAAGAAATAATTATTCAATTTGGGTAAGAAACACGCTTTAATTTTACACAATTTTCATAGAATGTGTGTCTAATATTGTATCAGGTGAGAAAGACACACCGTGTATTCTCTGATATACAAAGTAAATGTATATCTTATATTATACAGGGTGTTAGTGAATGAGTGGGACAAACTTCAGGATTTTATAGCTCCAAAAATATGAATAAACAATTCTATTAACCTAACCTCGAAAATGTAATTTTCGTGTGTTAGTGTTGAAATTGAAAAATATTATTTTTTGCAAATATCTCCGGGACTTTTTGTTGTACAGAAAACAGCTTTTGTGAGCATTTTCTAATCATGATAAGCTTTCTTTCATAGAATTTTCTAGAAGTCAAATAATCGACCATGTTTTTCAACATAAAAGTTGTAGACTTCATAGCGTATGACCGAAAGTCTCTTTATGTGTAGAGAACATTGACGGTTCGAATCAGCGTCTCGAAAACCGTACTTTTTTCTTTAACGTAAAACTTGAGGGAAAAACAACCGCTTGCCCATTGGAGCCTGATGCACTGATAGAAAAAGTAGGATTTTTTAGATACCGATTTGAACCATCAATGTTTTCTATTGTACATAAAAAAGCAACTTCTGAACATAAGCTCTAAAGTCGACCGTTCACGAGAAAAGTCAAGATCAATTAATTTTTTAAAAATTCTCAACTCACAGTCAAAAACTCGAACATATTTTTCAACATTAAACTTGATTTTTCTCGAGCGTGGAACGAGGAGTTCCTTTTTTTGTGTAAAAAACATTGGTGGTTCAAATCGGCGTCTCAAAATCCTCACTTTTTAAGCGCTCGTTCTCTTGTATTCAATTGGAATATTGAAAAGAAGAATCTGTATATTTCCATAATAGAATAGCCGATCCAAGTGAAATTTATTTTGTGAATCGATACGAATATACTGAATGTTCATGCAGAATTTTATTAGGATCGCATCATCAGAACAATAGAATTTAATTTTTGTAATTATTTAATTTTTACATATTTAATTTTTTTAATAATTTCCAGAAAAAAATTCCGATTGTGCTGAGATTCTGTTTTTATATAGTTGGTGTCAATCTGAAATACCATATAACATTTTGAGGTAATAATCTTATTGGTCCACCAAAGAACGAGCGCTCAAAAGCTCCTGCTCAAGGCTTTTCTTAAATTTTTCCATCAGCGCATTAGCATTAGCATTTAGCAAAGCCATTTACACATATGAAGAATAGAATCTGTTGTGGGGAAAAATCGCACCTGCATAAGTGATAGTGATTCGAACTTCGCAACAACGATATATGAAAATCACTCCTTTCACAATGCCACACAAATCAAAGTAAGTAGTAAAGTAATGAGCCTCTCAGTTCCCAACTGTACTAATCCTTGGCATTAAACTCTGAACCCATTCAAATAAATATCACCATTACTCTATTCATTAGGCAAACACAGCAGGGGGCATAATACATCTTCAAACTTCTCGAGTGCAACAAAAAAGAACCGAGAGAGTGGCTGGAAGTCTCTCGAAACCAACCACTTGTGAACACTTCAGATTAATTCATTCGATGAAGACCCAGGAGAGCTTGCATACTCCTAGTTAATATGCATTACACATGGTTGACGATTCTATCTTGCCTTCTGTATGACAGATCGTGAATCACTAATGATGAACATCCTTTTTTATTATATAAACGGATAATCGTGTTAGAATGGATAAATTCACCCTACGTGGGTGGGGTACTAGACGGTTTATGCTTAGGAGCAATGACTTTGATTATACAGGGTGAGTCTTTAAGTTGTACAGAGCATCCCATTTTGTGTGAGACAGCCAGTGTGTTGAATCTTCAAAACATACCCCGAAAAAATATTTTAGTACGCCACTGGATTCTACACAGAATTCTGATTCCGGCGTAGTTTTCAGCTCAGCTTTTACCCGCGACTTCGTCCGCATAAGTTTTTTTGTTTTCTCCCGGCTGTAAGTCCCCCTGCAACAATGTCCCACTATCGTGTTCCAGTCCTCAACTTCACATCAAAATTTGTTCAAAAGCAACCTAAGCTACATAATGGATAGCTCCGAATGTTTCCTTAGTAAATATAAAAAGTAAATAATGTAAATCGTTTTAAACTAATCAAATACTAACTTGAAGTCTTAGTAACACAGTTAAAAAAAAACATCAAAATCATTTCAGTAGCTATGGCGTCATGGACATAGGGGAAAGCGACTTTGTTTTAGACTATGTAGTGATTCCCTAAACTATGGCGCCTACCGACCCTCTAAGTTAGGAAAGTGATAAATACTAACTTGAAGTCTTAGTAACACTCAGTTTAAAAAAACATCAAAATCATTTCAGTAGCTATGGCGTCATGCGCTTCTTGACACGATCACGCTAGATTTCCGCGGGAATGAGGTATTTTCCCGCCGAAAAAAGTAGCCTGTGTCCGTGCCTAGGATCCTATCTTTATATTAACCAAGTCTTATAAAAATCCGTTCAGACGTTAAGGCGTGAATGAGCAAAAGTCCCAACAAAAACGACTGAAATCACTAACTCAATTTAGTTATCTGCCTACTGCCTACCCCCTAAGAACGATAGCGTGATTATTTATAGCCTATGACCATTTCTAGGTTATCATCTATCACCATACCAAATTTCATCAAAATCCGTTCAGCCGTTTAGGCGTGAAAGAGTAATAGACAGACAGACAGACAGAGTTACTTTCGCGTTTATAATAGGTTTGTTCCAACTCAAGAATTGACCGTACAATGATCGTCAGGATTCTGCGCAATAGATAAAAATGTGTTCCAACTGAAAATAGGTTTGTTCCAACTCAAGAATTGACCGTACAATGATCGTCAGGATTCTGCGCAATAGATAAAAATGTGTTCCAACTGAAAATGTATCGTTTGAGAACGGTTTCGTTTTTGTTCCATCCTGCTTCGGGACCGTGAGTGGAACGGTTTTGTGATCGTCATTTCGATCCCTGGTCTGGAGCAAGTACTGTTTGGACGGTTCTTGTACGGTCAAAGTTTAGACATGCGCATAAGATCGATTACTAACAGTTTCGTGACCGTCAAATTACCGTACAAAAGTCAGCTGTTGGAACAAACCTAATGTATCGTTTGAGAACGGTTTCGTTTTTGTTCCATCCTGCTTCGGGACCGTGAGTGGGACGGTTTTGTCATCGTCTTTGGATCCCTGGTCTGGAGCAAGTACTGTTTGGACGGTTCTTGTACGGTCAAAGTTTAGACATGCGCATAAGATCGATTACTAACAGTTTCGTGACCGTCAAATTACCGTACAAAAGTCAGCTGTTGGAACAAACCTAATATTAGTATGGATAACTTCGGAGATAAAGGGGGGGTCCGGTATCAATTTCCAAAATCGCCCTGTATCTCTTGAACGGAAACAGGTATGCAAAATCTGATTTGACCAACTTGAGTTTCACGAAAAAGTAGGACAGGAACGTGAAAACCGCAAGTCTCAATCTCAAATAACAAGCGTGAAACCTGGCTGTCTCGCCCAAAATGGGATGCACTGTACACTAAATTTGAATTAAGTTTTCCTCAATGAATATACAGGGTCTCTATAAATAAATGCGAGGGAATTTGCGAGATGATTCCTCGATGAAAATAAGCAGGGGTAGTTCATATAAAATTTTTTCGAAATCGACCTCCCTTCCAAGATACAGCCTTTGGAAGGCGATGACGAGATGACAGTTTTTAATTTTTTTAAGGCTTCTTAAAAACACTGATTCATAAAACTGTACATGATATGAAGCACTAAGTAGATGTAACTCACAATTTTTTTAGATCTAACTTTAATATTAGGGTTTGAACATAACAACCCGCTATGATTTTCGTTCGAAAATTGTTTTCGTGAGATAGATTTTCGAAAAATAAATTCTCTTATATTTTTCCATTCAATTCTGGAGAAAAAAGTCTCCTGCAAAATTTCGATACAGTCGATACTTTTCTCGGAAAAAATAAAAACTCTTTAGCAGTTATGATCATTGTTCATTCCATTTCATCGTATAAGGATGTTTCCGTTGTGTAATGGTTTTGTCAATTATGCTTATTAATCGAAAGAAAGTTCTATTTGTGAATACTTCCATTTGGATTTTGTTGGTTTTCCTATCAGGCAACACTTCTGAAATTCTCATTACAATGTTTGAAAACACAGAATGTCATAACAAAACCTCAAAATAGTAGTTTCAAATATCATTTATTTCAGTGTTGCCAGCTCTTGGATTGCCGATTCTCGAAGCAATATTGCTGAGGCAAAATTTATAACCAACATTGCTATGACAGTCGAACCAGAGAATACGCAATACAAGATAGCAATATTGCTTGGATAACACGATTGAAAGCAATATGCGAACAGAATCGCACCGAATCGCTAAAACCCCTATTACACCATGCATATTTAGTTCATCCAAGGCTTCACCTCCTATCTCCTGTAAAACTCTTTTTCTGTTATTTTTCGTAATAACAGTTACAGTTGCAATGTCAGTTATAAGTTATGAGTGATTTTTTCATCATTTTCATCTTCTACTGTTAGCATCATTATTTTTCATATCAATACAGATACCATGGTATTCTTTCGAAAATATTCCAACAAAACAGAAGCTTCATGTAAAATATCAATTTTTTCGATGTTTGCAATTTTGAAATTTCTACATGAAACCCTTTGAATAGGGATAGAGTAATAGTGCGACTCATTTGGGGGGGAAATTTATCCAACAAATAGCCTTGAAAAAAAGGTCGAATATAGACATGAAAAAAGGCATGCTGCAATAGGGGTATGATTCCCTCAGCAGTTCACCAGCATAAAATCTACGACTTGCGGTTGACGAGTTGACTGCGTCAGTTCTTCAGATGAAATTATTTTCGATTTTCTCGGCGAAACCCGTTCCGGAAGCGCGATAAGAAGGACATAAACAAGTGGAGGCCAGGCGGGACGTTATGGCCTCGCGACCCTTTTTAACTGAGATAAGCGATAGCCGTAATCGGGCCATTACTTACCCCCTTCCAGGAGGGTGGACGACGCTTTTTTATTCCGGGGGCTCAGGTGCGTGGCGCGTAGGATGAATGTGGGGGTCGTAAATTCGGGCCGTTTGCAAATTGTGATTCGGGGGTTGACGAGATGAGGTCATTGGCGGAGGAGGGAAAGGGGAATTAGGGCGGAATTTGGTCGATATTATGAAACAGTGGGATTATGGATGATATTGTTGATTGACGTGTCTGTTGTACACGCTTTTCGTCATCGATTTTCTCCTCTTTTGAGCGCTCGTTCTACTCAAACGAGTGCTTTATCGTTTTGACCAAATGTCTATAATTTTTTTTTATTTTGAGTAAAAACTGGTCTCAAACGTCGTCAAATTCAATTCATTCGGTCGTAAGCACGATAACTCTCGAAGGGATTGAGCTTTTCAGGATGAGTTCGGTTCCCAAATGCAGCGGTTAAGTTCGTTAACCAGCCAAATCGTACAGGGTGTTCCATAAAAATGGTCATTTAAAATTTTTGTTCCTCAATATCGTAGACAAAACGAGGCCAATCAAAATTTGATTTCGTGACCATAGTGTTAACAGAAACATAAAAAATTCAATTGGAATATTGAAAAAAAGATTCTTTATATTTGCATAACAAGATATCCGATTCGAACAAAGTTCATTTTGTGAATAAAATTTATATACTGTATGTTCATGCAAAATTTCAAGAGGATCTCATCACCAGAACCTTAGAATTATTGTTTTTAAAATTGTTTTTTACATATTTAATTTTTCGGATAATCTCCAGAATATAATTCTGATCGTGCTGAGATTTTGCATTCATATACTTGAATACATGAACCTCGATTCCTATACAAAATTTTGAGGTAATAGCATTATTGCTCCACCAATGAGCATGCACCAAATGCACCTGCTCATGGCTTCTCTCAATTTTTTTCGAATATTTTCGCAGATACATACAAGTTTCATCAATTTGTATCTATATGAAGATTAAAACGAGAAATGCCGTCGTGAAAATAAACTAGGAAAATTTTCAGGAAATTTATATCAAATTCGGACTTGGGGTCTTATATTTCACCACATCCATTTCCGTTTTATTAGTTATCACTTACAATCTAATTAAGAATCGGTCGAAAGCTAATATTTAGGTGAACTTAAGTGATCAATGCAAACCTTCAGGACAGTATATTCTTCGAAGTTGAAATCGTTCAAATAACCAATCTAATTTGTATTCAAAGAAAGATCATACAAGTCAGAAGTTCTTGCAGGAAATATGATACTCAATTCAAAACTTGAAAATTATGTTGTTTCATTCAATTCATTTTTTGGATTCACTTTTTCTGTTTGAATCTCAAATCTAACTTGAAATATTCAAAGTTCGAGGTTATTTCCTCATGGTTATCGTGAAATCTTTTCATTGTGTGATTCAATTTGAATGTAAAATTCAATCAATTTCATATGCACTAATTAGTAGTAGTCGACTATCATGAATTAAACGAGTCAACCCAGTAAATATACGAGTATTTCGAACGAAAAAGGCAATAATTTATGAATTTTTTGCAGGTGAGTGCTATAAAATGCATCTACTGTATAATTAGTTTTTCATAATATACATACGGTTGGCCCTTCAACATATATAATTTATATGGGACCTCCTGTATATATATTTGCAGATTTTGAAGAAGTTTGGGATTTCACAGTCGTACATTCATGGTTAAGAGTAAAAAAAATCTTTAAAAATGAGTTATAACTTACTGTCGCTTCGAGGAAACCATCGCACGTAATCAACTTTTTTTGAGCCAATGAATTGACCGTAGAGGATTCATAGAGTGGTCTTCTCGTTCATCGGCTTAGCCCGTCAGTTATTTTCTATGGGAATATTTAAAATTACATGTTTACGTTAGACGGCCAACATACTTTTAGGAATCAAGACAAAGATCATCAATGAATATTTGACTAATTCGTGGAGAAGTCATGGAAAAGTAACTGAGGAATGTCAGAAGGTGAACGGCGGGCATTTCGAAAATCTGAGTAAATTCAGTTCGGAACATTATTTTTATTGGTCAGCATTGAATAAATTTAACTATACTAGAAGTGTAAGCAAGTTATTTCCTTTTTTTTATAGATATTTAAGCTGAACTCAATATGGACGCATTCGTAATTCCAAGCTCTTTCAACATTTGCAAAGGTATACAGGAGGTCTCATATAAATTAAAAAGTTTAGGGTATTTCTGGTTCAATCGGAAGTACATATTATCAACAAAAAATTATACATCAATTGTATTTTGCGTCATTGCACTTCCCTGCGAAATTTCATATATATTGTCGTTTTCGTTTCAGAAGATATTCACTGGGGAGTCTTGGCACTATACTCTATCCTAACCCTATATATACATTCACGAATGCTTCGCTTAACTAGCACAAGCTGAAAAGGTTCTAAGAGGCTTAGTCAAAAAACCAGAGATGAGCATAACCGTATCATGAATTAGACACAATCCCTTAGTGCGGCAGAAACTATTATCATCTTCGTATACATAAAATAATAAACCAACTTGTGAAAAAAACCTATGCTACGCCTTTGTGAAAAGACTATCATATTTCAATCAGATCTACGCATAAACTCCAAGAGAGGAAAGGAATAACCCATATGCATAAACCATAAACACACACCGCTATCAAAACAACTAGCGTTGACGACCCTTTGTCTGAACACAGAATCGATACTTTACGAAACGTGTATGATGTGATAGGATGCTCTCCATTCCATTTTAGAACCTCCTCGTAAAGCACTCACGCTTAAATTAGTTTTATCATTATGTATTCCTTAATAAAATACGAGCATGGCCCGATGACGGCATCGTAGATAAGGACTTTATGTACGCTATGGACCAAGTGCCTACGTTGGTGAACAACTATGTGGAATTTTTGGGGTTTATGTTAATTTTGGAAAACGAAAGCAATTAAACTCAAGGAAAAATCTGTAGTGAAGTCGAAGCTTCTTAACGAATATCCATAGTGAAAGAGCGGTTATTCCATTTTGAATGTCTTAAGGTTGACGCTCACTTGGACGAGACGAAGCGAAGAGTTGTTTTCGCAGGCACGATTTGCACTGAATCAAATGGGTAGACGCTCACTTGGGAG
The DNA here is from genome assembly GCA_013421045.1 of Propylea japonica. NCBI lineage: Eukaryota > Metazoa > Arthropoda > Insecta > Coleoptera > Coccinellidae > Propylea > Propylea japonica. The sequence goes on along the minus strand of JACDNR010000375.1, from coordinate 18,477 downwards.
GCGCGAAGCGAAGATCAGAATCGTTTGATTCAGTGCAAATCGTGCCTGCGGAAAACAACTCTTCGCTTCGTCTCGTCTCGTCTCGTCCAAGTGAGCGTCAACCTTTAAGATGCTGGTTTTATTCGTTTATGAAGTCAACTTTCATTTTCAAATCCTTAACTCACCTCGAAAATTTCAAGTTATGAAGACGTTACTTTGGGAAGTTATAGGGTTATAGCAAATACAATCACTTCCGAAAGAAAAAACTTCAATTTTGAGTCAGGTCTGCCATCTGTATGGGGCTAAAAGCCCGGTGCACATTTTAAGCATAAAGTCCATTCACGAAACTTTGAGCGCATAGTAGGCGTTTGTTTATTTATTTATTTTTAATAAAGTCAACGTTGCCGAATGTACCCAGCCTCGTCCGACGAGCTTGGGACTTATCAGAGAACAATATTGCAATAGTGACAACATTGCGTATCAATCTGACAAGAAAATAAGCAACATAACCTAAAATTCTAATATACACGGTGGAATATGCCAATTTTCATGGCCCACCGACGGCTCAACCTTTCGTGAACGGACTATAGGTACATTTTTATGGAAATACTCCAATCTACTCATTTCAGTAGAGTAAACTGTATTTCCCGTCGACCTCAAAATGCGAAGTGATTTTAATGTGTACGAAAATGATCATTAATGAGCCATTTAATGCTCAAATTATGCTATTTTAATGTGCAATCCTCATAGCAACCGTACACAGAGTATTCGGAAGCACTACGAGAAATATCAAGACTCTATTGGAACATAGAAACACAGAAATTTTATTATGTCAAATGTATATCTTGTGAAAAATGAGAATGTATTCCAATCAAGAATTTATACACAATTCACGTTGAGTTCGTCGGAGAATCTTATAATCAACTAGGTTATTAATCTAGCGACTAATGGTCTCGAACTATTAACACGTCTTGAACATCAGTCGCTGTCTTTAAGAACCTAGTTGATTAAATAACTATTATGTTAATAGTAATTTAAAAGGATTTTTCTAACTGAAAATTGTCCGAATCATGCAAGGAAAACTAAAAAGACGCACTATCCTATAATAAAACAGGGCAAGTGTCTGTTCCTCATAGTAAGAAGTAAACATAGAAATGCCCCTACGCGGAATAGCACTGAATTGTAATCAACCAAGCTCTTTTGTGAGATGGAAAGAATTTCGCTGCCGCACTGTAACATTTTCGTAATTTTGCCATAGCTTCAATTACTGGAATTCTCTTAAGCAGCAATAAACTGCCACCAAATCATAAAATCATTCTGTTTATGAACGTCAAATCGAAACGAAGATGAAAACACGACAGAATTGTCTATAGCAAACTCTAGCTGTTAGTACCATACTAGTGGATCCGTAGACAGCATCGATACTGATTATGAAAAAATCAAGAACACGAAACAATAATTCATTGTTATCACGAGAACAAAATAACATTATGGCTAATACAGGGTCTTTATAAATGATTGTAACAGCGCAGTTGGCTTTTAATTATTTTCATTTTGCTGCTTCTTATGCAACTCAACACATTTATCAAATGTCTCTTCTATTTTCGATATTGATAATTTCAGCCACATAATTCGACACCCTAACCTGTGTTACAGACTAATATGAATAAATAAATGATCCAAAGTCTACTGCGCTGTTACAATCATTTATACAGACCCTGTATATACCTACTATACATTCGACTGTTCAAAATTCACATTAGCCACAATACATTAGCTTGTATTTATAGTACACAAATATTTCCCATACGTAATTGTTTTGCAGAATATTTTCCAACGTAAAAATAGTTAACAGGATAAATTCATTGACCCAAAAAGCACGACCATGAATTCAAATCGGGAGTACCCACTTCATAATGAAAATACCATTAAATTTGCACCAGGCTATTCTTTGTTGTAAAATAACTGGTTTTTCTGGATTATTTGTACCACAGGAATATATGAAATATGGTATATTTCAATTATTCGTAACATACAGGTATTATTGTTTTAGGGAACAAATTTTTATTTTTCTGCATGATTTTAATCGTCATGAGAAAGTATCTCGGTAATTCTGGAGACACATAAACATAATTAATGAGAAAGGTAAAGATCTTATCTGACACAATGGAATTTCAATTTTTCAATTCGAATACCGATACTATACGAATAGGATACTACACTACTGTTGGATACAGTTCTAATAATCGAGAAAAATATATGAAAAAGTGAACTGAAAGCGAACATGGGGTGAAAGATCATTCTTGGTACAAAATGCTGCTAACGGTTAAATGGACCGCACTTATCCTTGCAATTTCAAAAACCACAAAAATGGTAACAGTTCATTGTTCGTAACTAAAATGAACGCACAGATTTCCACAAAATGAAATGCGTATTTTAACAGTTTTGTAAACAGAATGGAATAATCGAAAAATTAATCAATAACTTTATTTATCACGTAATAAATCGATAATAATTTGGAAACAGAGCAATATGTCTTCACGACGAAATCTAGAAGAATACTGGTTTTATCAGAGAAAAAATACAGGTTTGGAAATTCACATTGGAAACATATGATATTCAATAGATTAGAGAGAGTATTTTGCAGTGCAGTTGGGCAGTGCTATACTGGACAGATTTACGTGCTATGTTTCCTAGGGTTATACATGAGAGATCTAGAATTCTAGAATTGGTTGTGCTTAAACGAAGTGAACGGAGTCAGTGAAAAGGGCGTTTCTGATTATCGTTTGGTGTAAATACACAGCAGGGTCTAGGCAATATTGGCGGGAGGTCAGCCATCACAGAGCGGATATGATGATCAAACCGGAAATATGGTCAATCTTCCCCACTGATGTGCGGGTGTAGATCACGCTGTTCGGCAGTATAGTATATCCCTCTCTTCCTTTAAATATATACAGGCCGATCCTTTAGGTTGATCTTAACCTTTAAAATACTTTTTTTTTCTCAATTCAGTTCTGATGGAAAAGAAGAATACGCCCTTGATACAAGAGAAACAGCGTAACATTATTCTGCCGAAATACCTGGAAGTTGAAAATTTGGAGTTTGGAATTGTCCTGAACGACTGGGGTGGACCCAACGATGAAGAATACTAGGTCAGAATTTGGAAGAATTATCACTTATACCAGCAATATACAAAATAGAATAAGTCAAAATGACCTTACTATCAATTCAAACTTTCTGTGACTATTTTCTATGACTTCAATGTTGTTGGCAATAGTCAAATTGATTACTTTTGCAAGAAACTTCATACAAATCAGAAGCTTCTACAAGCTGGGTCCTATTGGGAAACGATCATTCAAATTTGAATATCCTGACATTTTTAGGTTCCAATAATTTCATTCGTCAACTCAAATTTCGAAGTTGTTGGATAACTTGTTGCTAACTTCCTTTCATATACATACTGTCGAAAAGCCCAGAGTTAAAAGGTAGAGAATTGATAGAAACACTGTTAGGTACAAACATATAATGAATTATCAGAGCAGAATCTGAGAAAAATGACAAAATAGTATCACAAGGAAGTGTTATTTGATAACGACAACTTAAGGTTACAATCAATTCACTTTCAGTTCTTAAAAAAACATAAACAGCTATGTGCCGAATAGTGATTGCAGATTCCCTACATATTTCAAACTATTCAAGTAATGAGATCTTAATGAAATTATGATCATTTTCATCATAGCGTAACTGAACGAATTCATTGCATAGGTGCAATCGTTTGTGGTCAGTTGAAGCTCTGATTTTATATTGAAAACAAAGAACTATAAAATAAAATAGAAAATTGGAAAAGATTCTACAACGGAACAAATATGAAGCTTTTATTCATACTTCTATCGATGAATATTATTATCGGCTATGATTTCTTGAAACAGGAAAACAGCAAAAAAATCCTTATCCTGACACTATAACTTCACAAACTTCAACAAATACGCTGCAAATTTCAACAGCTGATCAGGTAGATTCGCTCGATTTAAATATTGCATTCACTCAGCACCAAGTACTACTATTTTTACTCCGTCACGGTTAACGAAACACCATATTAACAGATGTTTAAGTAATTTATCTCTAGTGTGCCCAGAAATCGTGTTTACCAATGAAAACACCTACGAATATCGTAAAAAGTAATTGAGGCTTTTTACAACAGGTATCATCGTTACGGAATTTACATAATGATATCCTTATTGACAATTTATCGTGCATAATGTGAATAATTGCAAATAGTGATGTCATGATAAGATTGGAGTTTATTATGCGAGGAATATCTAAATAAAATCTGCTAATACCATTTTATTCAGTTGAAATATCTCGAATTATCCTATAATTTAACAAATTTCTTTCGAAACAATCAAATGGAACGAATAGAAGTAGCAGAATTTAAACGTGGTCGTAGTTCTATTGAATATGCACCACGCTGTGGATGGCTAATTTAGGTGGTTATACTACATAGAAACCCAATCTTATTGGCAAATCGTAAACTGAAATTGCAGAAGATAACTGACTCTCCAGAGAACGTATGGGATTAATATCAGAGTCAAATAGGCAGTCAGCCGATTGAGACCAAAAGCGAATATTATATATCGTTATTAGTGCGTTTGGAGGTAGAAATCTTCGAAAAACGGACACAAATGACAATGATAAAAGCGTTTCCTCGCCGAGACAATGCACCGTACCACAAATCGTTAGCTACCTTTGCAAAAATTGTACCATTTTGGCCTTGAGTTGCCAACGCATCCACCCTATTCTCTCAATTTACCCCCTAGCGACTATTTCTTGTTCGTAGACCTGAAAAAATGAAGAGAATGTAGGAGCCATAGCTGAATCTGATGCCCATATTGAGGCAAACGATGAATCGTTCTAAAAAAAGGATTTTTCGTGCTATTTTGCTATTACGCTGAAAAATTGTTGTAAAGCTGTATTTCATCTCCACTTTGAAATACACAAAATCGTGAATAGTACCTGAGACTACCAGAGTAATGTTCCATATAATTCTCTAACTCGTTATAGCCCTCTCAAAGAAAAGTGAATACGTAAAATGGGAAGAACTTTTCCCCTAAACTTTCCATTCGTGGGATATGACAAAAAATCCCCTTCAATTTCTTCATAAGCCTAGAAATATTTCACCGTGTCGTTTTTGTTAACCTATGGATTTATGTATGCTCCCATACTACGAGTATCCTTGGCTATTTCAGTGAAACTCTCAGATTTTACCAAGCTGTCAGGCTTTATCTATTGTTTGATGATGGGATTTTAAAAAGACAGGAACGAAATAGTTGGCTTTTCTACTCCTGTATTTTTGAGTAAAAAAGAGCGGAAACAGAAGATTTAGAGATGTTCGTCAGGGAACGTTGGACCGAAATGCATAAATTTATACAAGTACACTGTGTGGACAATTCATAAGAATCGTAACATCGGAAAAAAAATTTCATGTAAATTCAGTTTCTTGAAAATATACATTGTAGTTGCATGAATTCAACTTCGTTTTCAAAAACTAACGAACTTAACATGGAAAAGTGATTAAATATTCATTTTTTTATTAAGTGCGTTAAATGAGTGTATTTTTCATGGCCCATGAGAGTGTCAATTTTTTCCGAGACGGCAGGTCGATGCCAAAAATTCTTCGAATACGCACGTAATATAAACAACATATCTTCTGCAGTTAAGGGCCCCACTCACTTCGTTCTTCTGCGCCGTTTTTACCCGACGGTTTAAAAACGTCATGAAAATCAGGCCTCGTCTGAAATTTGTAACGTCGGGTGAGTGCGCCGTTTTTAGCCCATACACTTCGTTTTTGCGGCAGTTTTACCCGACCGTTTTTAAACCGTCGGGTAAAAACGGCGTAGAAGAACGAAGTGAGTGGGGCCCATTATGAATGTGAATTCACATCGTCTGAAATATAATTATTAAAAATAATACTCCAGTGATCTTTCTATGTCGTTACTATAGAAACGGTTTGACATCATTTGCTTTTCTAACAGTGAAAAAAGTATTCTTATATAGTCCGTTCACGAAAGTTTGAGCGCATAGAAGTCGTTTGTTTATTAATCTGAAGTTAGCAGTATTTGCTGTCATAACGTAAAATGAAGTCAACGTTGCCGAATGTACCCGGTCTCGTCCGACGAGCTTGCGAGTTATCAGAGAACTCTATGCAATATTGACAACATTGCGTACCAATCTGACAAGAAAATAAACAACATAACCTAAATTTCAATATACACAGTAAAATATGCCAAATTTCCACAGCCAACCGATGGCTCAACTTTCGAACTATACTTTTTCATTATAGTGGTTCTGATCTGATTCTTCTTGAAACTTCTGCACGTATATTCTTTTGACCACTTCTCCTGGCTTTGTCACCATCTGATTCATCTTTTTTTTGTTTTTTTGTGTCTGCCCTCCAATAACGTCCTTTTTGGAGGGAATGTTGATCACTTGCGAAAGAGTGACATCATAGCCCAATGTAGGTACATACAAATTACCAAATCTTCGAAGTGATCCTTTCCTATCTTGAAAATTCTCAATGTAGGTTTCGAATTTAAAACAGGAATTGTAGGAACCTCAATAAAAAAAAATAAAATCAATGTTTTCAGAACATACAAATTCGAATTATCATTTTCCAAGATGAAAAGTCCCTCAAATTCATCTGACAGTAAAGGCTTTCGAAGTATTTTTGCAAAAAAATATATAAACGATATCAATGGTTACCCTAGCAGCTCTCTTGCTGCAGTGAGTACAAGTCAAATCACACAACCCTTAAAATCCATCTTCCTCTGCTTCTTTAAGTATTTATTCGTGTCGAAGAGGTGAAGCCACTTCGACACGATGATGGTCATTTGGTGCGATTAAGCGAATTCGCACCAAAAACACGACATCTTGCCAGATCTGTTTCTTACGCAGACATTCCTCAAAGTGCCAGAGGCGAATTAAAAATATAAGAGAACGTTTTTTCACTCCATTCGCTAATTAATTTAATGACGCCTGGAGAGGGGTCTTTCCCAAAACTGAAATTGCATTTTTTAAGTAAATCTGAATGAACTTCATCGTATCCTGGCAATCTTATTCGTCGCTAAAACGGTATTTACTTATTAATCATAAAATTTCTCTGTTCTCGCTCGTAAAGTCTGTATGTATTCACTTTTCTGGGCCTCCGTTATCTATTGTTCGGCTAAATTAGAAGCCGCTGTTCGCTTTCTTCTGTTTTATGACAGGATAAAAACTTTTTATTCCGCTTCTGAAATTGTGCATATGTTTTTTATGGGTCTTTTACTGGAACTCCACTCCTGGGATGCAGTTTATGCGGAGTTTTCTTTATTGTGTGGAATCTATGGGATAAAACGGGAATTGTTCCTGTGCTTAATGGAAAACCCCGGAAATGGTCCTGATCACCTCTTCTCTACTTTACTACTCGAATAAATTGAACGAGCAAAAAAGTTCTAATCCTTTTGAGGATTCTTGTTCACGTTCTTGTGAAGATTGGAATAACATAATGTTGATTAAAAAATTGACAGAGGCACGTTTTGGATGATGAATGGTTTAAGCAATTCATACGATTTTCTTTCGATCTATTTTGCGAGCGGAATTGTGTGTATAGTTCTACTTACTGTCTGTAAGTTTCAAAAATTGCATTTTTCTGCTGTATACCGATGATCTGAAATTTTACAGAGCATTTATGGGGCAGGAGGGATGCCAATAATTTGCTCGGATGTGTCCTTCTACACTGCAGAAGCTCTTATAATAACAAAACTTTTTTGATACTATACTGTTCGTTTTTTTACAGTCGACTAAATTCTGCTTCAACAATTTAGGATCCTCAAAACGAAATCTATATACAGAGAATTGAGAGAAAACAGAATAAATTTCGCAGATTTTTAGCCTTCAGAATAATATCAGTTTCGACAACCATGAGTAATCGCATATCCGGGAAAAATTCGGTGTAATGGAATCGAAAAATCGTCGCCAAATGACTATCTCGGTAATTTTGGAGACACATAAACATAACTAATGAAAAAAGTGAGGATCTTATCTAACACAATATAATTTCAATTTTCTCATTCAAATCAAATACCGACAGATTTTCAACAAGATGAATGCACTCCAAAACAGGATACTACACAACTGTTGGATAGAGTTTTAATAATCGAGAAAAAATATATGCAAAAGTGGACTGTATAATTAATAAAAAATTCCCAACACAATGAAAATAAATATGGTCTATTAACCTATAAATTCTCACTAATCTCAGCAGAATGAATCAAACTGGATCTGATGTTATATCCACCTACCATGGACAGATTGATCGAGCTCGACAAACATGGGGTGAAGGATCCCTCTTGGTACAGAGTAACGGTTAAATAGACCACACTTTCCTTGCATTTTCCTAAACCACACTAATGGTAGCAGTTCTTCATTCGTAACAAAAACGAACGCACTGAGTTCCCCAAAATGAACTCGCGTATTTAACTGTTTTGGAAAAAGAAGGAATAATGGGAAATAATTAATTATTTTTTTCAGCACGTAATAAATCGATAATAATTTGGAAACAAAGCAATATATCTTCACAGCGGAATCTAGAAGAATACTGGTTTATCAGAGAAAGACATATGCTTTCGCCATGAAATGAAAGAAAAAAGAGACAACACAATGCAACTGACCAATAAATAAAGATAAAAACAAGCGTGAGATGACGTCGAAAAAAGATCTGATGTTAATGGCAGTGGCGTGTGTTGTTATTAAGGAAAAAATGTCCAATGTATAAATAGCGAACCCGACACTGTATTGCTAAAAATATGAAACGTGCACAGACTTGTTGCTCATACACGGTCGTTCTTCCACGTACGATGAGCACTGCACACGCTTAAAATCAAAACTATCCTGATTCCGACGGAGATAATTGCGCATTCCAAATTTCGAACGGCGGAACGCCATACACACAGTTTTCACTGTACCCCGTACCACGCGCATTGAAGCCTTCGCTCTCCTTCTTAGTGAGTGAGCCCTTATGGGTCTTTTACTGAAACTCCACTCTTTGGGTGTAGTTTATGCGGAATTACTTTATTGTGTGGAATCTATACTTTTCGTTTTTTGTAAGTCGATTAAATTTTGCTTCAACAATTTGGAATCCTCAATACAAAATCTATAAACAAAGAATTGAGAGAATACAAAAGAAATTTCTCAGATTCTTAGCCTTCAAGAATAATATCAGTTTCGACAATCAATGAGTAATCGCATATGCGGTAAAAATTCGGTAAAATTGAACTGAAATAACTGACTTTGCTATGTTATATGAAATTGTCAATGGATTGTTCCGTGAGCGGGATATTCTGCAGACAATTCCATTTAGAGTCCCTGATATCAGATCGAGAAACAGAGATACATTTCATGCTCCCTTTCGAAGAACAAATAATGCACATAATGCTCCTATTTTAGCATTTCACTTTGTTTTTAGTTCATTCTCATTAGGTCAGAATTTTAGGTTAAATATGTTGAAGCTGTACCCTTAACAAAAATTAAGCTATTGTTGAAAATGAAGAACGAAATTGTTGAGAAAAGATGTGTCTTGATGAGAAATCACATGGTGAAACAACTGGAGCACATCAGAGGAAGTTTCAAAGTTAGAGTTAAAAACCAGATTTTGTTTAACCCAGTATAAAATGACGTAAGCCTAGTTTTCTTGAAATTCGAAACTGTTGATTGATTTTGAATGAACTTACCTACAATTGAAAAAAAAAAGATTCAATTAAATCGGACTTAAACTAACATAATTATGAATAAACAAACTCAATCGATTTTTTGAGTGGATCGATTATTTTGCCGGTGAGTGATTGTATGAAATGTAAAATTTGTCTCCTGCATTTTCGGATTTATTTTAAGCTGAATCTTCGGCTGTAATGTCTGTCTGCGGATAAAAGCCTCATAAAAGCCGGAATCTTTCATCTGCAATAGCCGAAAAAAGAATCAAGATTATAATTACTTCCTTTCCGTAACTTCGAGGATTCGGCGTTCTAGAAATACATTTCTATTTATGAACGAGCAAAAGTGATGATCAAAGGAAATGAGCACGCCTGACAAATTGAATGGGATGTAGATGGAATAAGTGTGCTACAGATTCGTTGGAGGTATACTTGACATCTTTATGTTTCTCATTTGCAGGTATTCTAGTCCTCATTGCGAGAGGAAGCTGAAAATATTGCCAACAAATGTTTTTCTCTGGAGATATTTCTTTAATTGAGTTTGAGATTCGGAAATAAGTTTAATAGGAGTACATACGAGGAGGAAATCATAGAATAGTTTAGGTCCTTTAGAAGGATACGAATTTCCTTTCTGTTGCAGATAATTAATTAATATGCTTTTTATCACAAGAAGAACATGGAACATTATTGATTTGTTGGCAAGTTATTGGAACATGTTATTGTTACAAAACTCATACATTTTAATTTGTGTTTTGATCATGTGGTTGTTACAGATTGTTTTATTATTCGGAATAGCTGGTGCCTTCAAATGTGAAGAAATAGTGAAAATGATAACTACAGATATGGAAGGCAAGGAAAAAATTAGTAGTCGATAATCTTGATAGAAAAAACAAGAGAAACTTCGAACATTCACAGTTATTGGAGGGAATAATCCAAGTATCTAGGAATCTATTGAAAATAGTTGTTTTTGAAATATCAATCTGGAAAATGCTACAAAGCTGTGAAGGGAATACAATGGAACTTCCCTATAACGTCTGTATAACGAATTTCGTACAAGACATTGCACCTTGAATCCAAATTCCATGTTAAAAAACCCTCTAAAACGAAGTAATTTCTCTTTATAACGAAATATTCAAAGAACATCACTCTTCATTGGGTATTGGTGAGGAGGTATAAGGGTCGATTTTTTCCGAAAAATTTTCCGGACGTACGTAATAAATCCCGATCTTAAATCAAATTATTACGGAGGGCAGAGAGATCCTTCTGTAACATTTTTAAATACACCCCTACCCTTGGCTGTTTGGTTTCAATCCATAACCATTACGCTAGTGTTAAAGTTCTGCGAAAATGTCTAAAATAAAGTGCTTAAGTTTGAATGATAAACTTAAATTTATCATGAAGTCGACCGGGACATTGCCGACTAAAGAAACAAATTTTCTGTTTAACGAATTTTTTGCGGATTTAGCGCTTTCGTTATTAATAGTATAGGAAGTGTTCCCAGGAAGTTCTCACTTTTGCAATTGAATCATTCAAATGAAGCGTTCTACAAAACTACTTATAATAGATAGAGAAGTCTTCGGAAAGACACGGAAGTTGGACGTAGAGTAGTGCAGCAGAAGGCTTTGTCGAAAGTAAGAAGTGAATGCTGGACGGATATTGAGAGTCAATGAATTCTCTGCAACAAGCAACTCAGATTATTCTTTGAGTCATCAGCTTTTGAACCGATTCTGGGACAGAATCCTACCAGTTAATCATTAACTAGTTTCACTACAGAAGCGACACTCGAGCTATTTATGAATGAAGTAAAAATATCAGACAATATCTCCATTCATACGAAAATTCTTCAGCATAACGAAGTGAAACTCCGAAACATTGTTCTGTTATTTAACTTGTAGTCGAACATGATGAAAGGAAAAAGTTTGTCATTTTCCGAGAAAAAGCTATAGGTGAAATCAATGTGTAAGCTTACAGAATACATTCAAAGGCCAAAGAATATAATTAAAAGTCACATGAAAGTATCGATTTCTTTGGACGTAAAGGTCCTACAGATGTGAAAAAATGTTTTTTGAAAGATGATACTACCACCTTTTATTGAAGTGGAACAATATGAAAACATTTAATTTAGAAATGTCATAAAGAAATTCTTTAAAAAAATTTTAGTAAAAAACTGATTTTCTTAGTAAATCCGCAGTAGTACAAGAACTAGCACATTGAAGTCAATTTTTTTTTCAATGAGCTAACACGCAAGGATATAAGCTGCAAAACGCTACCAACATAATTTTGTAAGTTACATAATTAGAAAGTAATTGCTGTTCGAATATGACCCTCATGAAATGATTATAAAACTCACTACTGTACTTTCGATTATTTTTAAACAAACAAATTGATCATAAAAATTGGTTAAAATGGCCGCTGTGCTTTGTAGACAGGCAGTGGCCCTCATGACGACCTGTAGCAACAAAAAAAAGTATTGGCGCTCGCGTAGTGGTCATGTTCGAACAGCAATAACTCTCAAATGATGATTTTTTTTAAACATAGATAAATTGAAAATAGTAATCATCGAAATGAATACAATCTTCAATTTATAGGCTCACAGAACCTTCTTCAGGCGGACTGGGATGATTATTCAAGATGTTGTCAATGAGGAAAGAGACAGACCGGTTTCGGCCTCATTAGGCCTCGTCGGTGTCCCATATTCCTCAGAGACAACATCCTATTGAAAAACTTCTACATTTAACACTAATTGTAAGAAGCTATCCAGTAGCAACTAATAGATGGTGACATCTAGTAGTGAGTAGTGTCAAATGAGAAGTTCAATCATCACAGATCGCATGCTGAAAGCACTGATTACTTGCTCTTCACTCTTTGAGATGTTAGCAGTGGCCCTACATCAGGGCCTCAATGCAGATGCGATGTAGGTGTTGTTTGTAGCTAATATCCTTTCGTGTTAAATCATTGAAAAAATATTATACTTCAATGTGCTAGTTCTTGTACTATTGCGGCTTTACTGAGAAAATCAGTAAATTTTTTAAAGATTTTTTATGGAATTTTCAATATCGTTCTACTTTAATGAAAGATTGTAATATTATCTTTCAAAAAACATTTTTTTCACATCTGTAGGACCTTTATGTCCAAATAAATCGATAATGTTTGGAAGGGTCAACGAAAATAAAAAAGTAAATACAAAATGAGGGCAACTCCAAAACTAAGGGGGTAAACTTTCCAATGTGGGTGTTTTTTTTCGATAATATTAGGTATATTTGATGCCCTTAAATTATCGCTAAGTCATGACCAAACACACTGTATACGCATCATTTACATATCTGCAAGAATTGTAGGCGGGACTCGTACTCGAACCATTCCAAGAACAGTTAAAAACAAGATCTTTTCTTTCATACCATTAAAAGTCTGAAAATACGGACTATTCATAGGTGATAACAACCACAAGGGCACAAGGTCCTGACCGCTTAGATTTCATATACCGTCAGCTTGCAGACGAGTTCCAAGAGAACTTCGCTCTTACGCCAGACAATGACTGGTTATTTCTTCATGGCTGCATGGAAATGTAGCGGAATGAACTAGCTCTACTTGCAGCCGGGAAAATATGCCAGAGAACTGCAACTGTGAATTGTCACATACCGAAGGAATTTACACTAAAAGCTAACTCAAGGGAATTTACCTCATTCAATATCGTCGACTTGAGAGTTGGGTCATTTAGCTGTGGTCGTGGTATGGAAATTTAGTTTTTCTTTTATATGGATAGGATAAGATGGCACAGCTTGGAGTGATGTCGGTGAAGGGCACTGGGAATCTGATGAGAGGGTTAGGGGATTAATTCTCGGTTTGCAATGGTGTATTGATATATTTTGGGTTAATACTTCAATATACAGAGAGAATGTGCGATCGGCGGGGATGATCCAAATCTTCTCTAGCGTACCCCCGTAGCTTTATGAATGTATATTAATTCAGGAATTTACTATTTATAGAGATAAATTTACAGTGATGGACGAAAGGTTTCTATAGGCGTTTCGGAAACTTACTCAGGGTTACTAACTCGATCAATTGGGTCACGTGACGGATCTACTCAGATCACGGACCTGGGTAAGTTTACGAACACATCAGGTTTTTAGGATTTGAAGTGACAGTCGTACATAACCAAATATTTTATGAATTCATTTTTCAGTCCAGTTTATTTTCTCTATTTTCTCCAGCTTTGCTTGCATTTATTGGCTTTGGGAAATATTTGTTATAATTCTGGTGTACCGTTCCATGTTATTGTTATTATTATTAACAATGATAAGAGTTTAGGCAATGCCTATAAACTTACAGAAAAAAAAAGAAACATAAAATCCAGAAGAAATCGAAACTTGAATATGAATATGCTTGAAGAGCGAGAAAAAAAATTACAAATTAGGGTTCCTATCACTTAAATGCCAACTGTCAAAATGTTTTTAAATGAGTTCACTGACACTGACTCAACCACAACAGGAGGTAACGCGTTCCACACACTGAATATCCGGTTTGACAAAAAGTGTTGCCTTTGCACTGTCTTGAAGTTTTCTTTGCGAAGCTTGAAAGCATGGCCCGCAAACGGCCATCCGTGTTCAACGTGAAAAGGTTGCGCAGAGTAACACCAAAAAGATCATTTACCGCTCGATAAGTAGTGTTTAATGTTATTCTTGAGTACCTATGTTAAAGAAGTAGAGAATTTATTTTTTCAGTTCCAGTTTATTCATTGATTGCCTCTAGCTTTGCTTGGATTAATTGGCTTCTGTAGAATCTTTTTATCATTTCTGGTGTGCCCTCGCATGTGCAATGTTATCTTCGAGTACCTACCTATATTAGAGAAGTAAACAAGGCTTTAGCGTTTAACGCAGAAAGATCTGCGTACAAAGTTATAAAGAAGTTGTTTCACATATTTCCCGGCTCATGGAACCACACATTTACACTGAGCCAATTCTCTTCTCTTCCAATGATTTTCAGGTATAGAATATATTAAATTACAAAGAAAAAAGTAGAAGTCTATTCCCGCCTTTTTCAAATACAAAATTGAGCTGCAGTGCGCATGCGGCGATTCTACGACCCCTTCTCAAGGTCAACCTAGGTCAGTGATCGAGTTAATATCTCCGTACTTTCCGAACACGGGTTGGATGTGCGGATTAGGTAAACGACGCGAAGGTTAGGGATCGAGTTACCCGAGTAAGTATCCGAAAACGCCCTTATGATGCTCATATGTCAGAGCACAGCCCTAAAGTATCATGTAAACCTTAATGTGTCACTTTTGTTGGTCTTCAGGATTGCGATCGATCCGTACATTCGAAAACAAGTACACATTACATCTCACAAGCTTTTATCATTAAGATTGATGACATGAAAAGCCATACCTGATATAATAAACTCTCCTGGTAGCGGAGCAACTAGTATGGAAAAGTATAAAATGTGACTGTAGTTTGAGCATAGAGGTGATACTTATAAAACTAATTACTTTCTCTTGGTTTTCTGCTTCTAATGTTTGTCTTTTTAGATGCAATCAGGAGGGCGAATCAGATAAGAGGACAAAGAAGCGTTTTGGTACATTGGTCAAGGCTCATCGAGATATCCACTCTAGGTCCTTTCTAAACCCTTATCAGAATTGGATAACTATTACATTATAATTTTACTTTTCCTTGTATAAATCCACTTCATTCACCAAGAATGTACGATAAAAACCGTTCCACAGCTCGCATATCCATCAAATCCTCATTTCAAGATCTTCCAGAAATAAGCGGAATTGAAGTGGCATCACCCTCCCTGCGTATTCAGATAATCGAGTTGAAGCTGCAGAAATATAAGAGAAAATCAACAGACAGTCTTATGTGATTCATGTCGAGATCCAGGAGTTAAATTCTGCTGTTTGAGTCTCAGACCTAGACTTCAAGTCTTTCGCCTTTTCCAAATACTTTTGACTTGACAGTTCGAAGACACTTTGAAATGATTAGATATTTCCCCAGAGCGCTTATCTTTTCAGTTTCCTCATTTACCAAAAAACTCTTTCTTATGGGTGCATTTGCCTGAACCACAGAAGGATCTGGGCCAGTAAGTGGCGTTGGTGCTTCCTTTCTGTTTAGTGTAATAGAATCTTATTTCCTTGATTCTTTTGTGACCAAAACCCAGACAGAAAGGACCTTGTTGTTCTACCTACTTCATTGTGTTTTTTCGGCACTTCCATATCAGATTTGAGTCAATGACATAGTAGTTCAGAGTTCTTAGAAGCAGCTGGATATCAAATGGATCACTATGAAACAACCTTGATAGTTTCTTTTCAGGTTTCAATCTATTCATTTCTGCCAACCTACAGAGCTCTTGCTGAGTCAATATCCGGTATATTGGTCAAGGCTCATCAAGATATCCACTCTAGGTCCTCTACTTCTACTAAAACCTTATCCAGATGGGATAACTATACATTATAATTATACTTTCTCTGTATGAATCCACTTTAATCACCAAGAATGTAGGATAAAAACCGTTCCACAGCTCGAGCACATCCATCAATCCTCATTTCAAGATCTATCCAGAAATAAGCGGATTGAAGTGGCATCACCCTCCCTTGCGTATTGGATAATCGAGTTTGAAGCTGCAGAATACAAGAGAAAATCAACCAGACGCTCACGTCGGCGCTATGCGAAGATCGACAGTTTATGATCTAAATGCCTATATACATATGGAAATGATTAAGCGCTTTCCCCGGGAAGTTATGACTTTCCTCGTGCACATTTCCTCACATATATGCGACGATTTCGGGAGAGGAAAGCGTACTTTCTGTTAAGAAGGGAGAAGGGTAAGAGAGGAATTTTCTTTTATTCCGCGAATGATTGAAGATGGAAAAGTGGTAACGGGAATTGGATAACAATAATTGCATTTACTTTCTTCATGTAATTTACGAGAAGTGAAAACAGTGAAGAAAAACTTGATGATGATTTGTAGCTTGTATCCGCTTGGCCTTTATCTACGTCCTTAGTGCGACAAAATAAAAAAAAAATTGTTCGGAGGAGTTTAGTGGTCTAGCTCACTACACCAGAAATTTGTTAAATTTGTTAGGTTAGGTTTATAGTTCCGGCCTGCACGTGCGTGTTGGAAAAGTTTTTGATATATGTTTCAAAGTTTTTATTTTTAGTCTATGTTTAAGATTGCAGAATGTTGGTAATATCCTACATCCACAACGTGTCATTCTGTTGGCGTGCACTATCTGTTTTGTGAAACTGAAAGCATTAAGATGGCAGTAGATTTGCATATCTGAGAAAGAAATTCTCTAAATTCAGCGGGGCGAAAATTGAAGAAGGAATATTTGTAGGATCACAAATACGGCTACTGATAAAGATAAGAGTTGACAAAAATCGAATGATCAGGAAAAACTCGGCAGGATATCTTTTGTGACCATAAATATGAAAACTACAGAGATTCAATAAATGAACTTTCAATGTCATTTAAAGTCAGGGGTGTAATATGCTGGATTTCTTTCCCGCTAATTGGGTGCTGCTGTGAGTGACGAACAAGGCGAGACGGTTTTATTAGGATATTCCTTAATGGAAAAGCGCTAACAAAGAAAATGGAGTCCAGGAAGGCTAGCAGATTATGTTGGAGATTCAAAATAGACTTTCCAGAAGCCAAATATTCACGGAAATTATAAGCCTTAATTCTATATAAGGAAATAATTTTCACAAAAATGGATAATGTTTGTACTTTTCACGAAATATATATTTTTTATGTCACAAGGAACCTGAGGTGTCATTTTTTTCATTCACTTATTATCCTGGTGGCCCTAGTAGAACATTCAGGAATTGATATAAGTTTCCATGTGACAAAAAAAAGTTTAATTTTGTTAACCGTAGATGGAAGAGTCCAGCCGAATCCTTTATAAGGACCACTACCGGCTCAAAAATTTGAAAATAATATAGACATTCAGGCAAAACAATCATACGCGGTTTCCCAAACACAATCGCGCACACATTTTCCGAATACTTCCGCTTTAGTAGACGTGCACAAGAAAATCTGGCTTCTTGGAATTCATAAAATAAAAATGAATACAAAAGACTATGAGAGCACAGTAAGTACTTCTTATGGACTGATGAAAACTACTTTTATATGCATGCAGTGACAAAAAAAACTCAGACGGCTACGGAATTTATTGGCTTCCATCTTAACTAAGAAAGCGAAAGCGGATATTGAACCTTCTCGACAAAGTTCTCTAATATGAGCTTTTTGCCGTGGAAATGTGTCTTTTATTCTTGGAGAGTCTGCCGAAATTGCCGGTTTCTGGAAATGGAAGAATGGACTTTCGGATTTCTCATATTAAACGTCGAAAACGGGAAAAAATTCGACGTTCCTTTTGTTGCGACGCCACAATCAGATGCCTTTGAATCCTGCTTTCAATACAGATTGGAATAAATCGGCGGAGGCTGTGAGAACTCGTACGAAAGAAAGGCAGTTAAACTCATTCCCGACCAGCTATTCATCTGAATTTTTTGCCGGGATTATCCGATTTACCAAAAGTGAATGGAATTGTACCGGAGAGCATTGGACTGAAGGCGGTAGTTGTAGCGAGCTTCATCATATTGGCGAAACAAAAGACTGAAAAACTCTTATATTATTAAACTGGTCCGAATTTTTTACATCGCCACAAACTGAATGTATGGGGAATAATATACTTATGAGACATATACTGTGAATGTGATAAAAAGTTTGAAGCCAACATAGTAGGCTTTCACGCTATTTGACC
>JACDNR010000374.1:0-40960 GCA_013421045.1 Propylea japonica | reverse complement strand
ACTGCAGTACACATGCGGTAACTCTACGACCCTGCTCCCGTGTAGGCTTACAATAGATCAACCTGAGTCAGTGATTGAGTTAATAGCACCGTACTTTCCTAACACGGGTTGGATGTTCGGTAAGGTAACGAACGCGAAGGTTAGGGATCGAGTAAACCTGAGTAAGTACCCGAAAAGCCTTTTGTCTAGCATTTCGTTGGTATGTTGGCTATATCCAAACGATTATTCTTCTTCAAGAGGTTCAAAGTCTTTGGGCGATCATTATAAACAAGTGATTTTTGGTAACATAAACTCTAAATTTTGTACTTGATGATGAAAATTAATTAAATTATATTTGCATGAGTTTTGTTTAATTGAATTCCTGAATACGCAAGTTCTTCTATCCCACCACCATGGAATTATTATTCGAAGACTTAGAGCACAATTATGTCAAAACGAATTAATACTGAACTTAAAGATTTAATAGACTGTCGAAAACATTTTTTACAAAATCAGTAAAAAAAATCATTTATCCGATTTTCTCTGCATGTTTCATTGATAGTCTGTATTTTGCGTTATTTGTATATAGTTTTCTGTGTTTGCAAGACTGCTTTTCGTGTTGCAAGACTGCTTTTCGTGTGATTCGCAGTAACATTTTGTGTTTCCCCTCCACTGTGAATAACGACATACCCCGCAATAGATAGATAGATGTATCCTGTGTACATAGCCGATGTTTGACCTACACGAGTGTTTCGTTCAATTGAACATGAATTTTTTGTATTGTTTCCATGCAGGCCCTCCAGTGAATAGAGAACGATTAGCGAAAAACAGTAATTCCACCATCGACCAGTATCAGGATACAGAGATGAGCAGAGTAAGAATTCATCTTTTTTGCACTAGCAAGGTTGTGTTCTCTTACTGATCCACACTATTGTCATCTTCTCATCTGTTCTTTTTTTTTATTTTTTCGGTATCATATTTTATGAGATTTATGTTTATGTAGTTGATGTGGGACAGTTTTATTCTCAGAGGAAGAAGTAAATATCTTTCTCTGAGGTTTGTTAGTAGCAAATTCTTACTTGATCTGTTTTAACAGTGGAATGTAGATTCTTGACTTTCACTCATCTTATCACTACCAGAATTTTATCGTATTGTCATCGGGTTCGGAAAAAGCGTTACATTAATTTGAAATGAGGTAATGGAAAAGCAACACTAGGTACTGCGATAAATGTACAGGGTGATAAGAATTGGTGATCCTGAACTACAAATTTATAGGCTTTCACTCCCAGTCTCTGAAACAGAAATATTTAAAAAAATTTAATTAAGATGAAGTGCTCCTGCGAAAATCTTTGCACTTATTTGTCAGGGCAAATTGATTCTGAAAAAATTGTAGCCTAACAGTAAATCTGAAAAGGAAATAAATGAAAAGGATAATGTTACGTTTCGGTGTCAGACCTTCTTCAGACAACTTGTAAAATCTTCGGAATTTTTTATTTGCAAATAATTGACATTTACTTCATCCTAATTAAAATTTTCCTAATTATTTCTGTTTCAGAGACTGGGAGTGAAAACCTATAAGTTTTTCAGAAATGAAGAATCCTCCCAGAATATATTTCAATCGATATACAAATTTCTACCCTGATAGATAAAGAAAATTTTAAGAAGAAGCCCTGAGCAGGAGTTTTGAGCGCTCGTTTCGGTGGAGCAATGAGAATATTACCTATTTTATATGGGATTTGAGATTGATACCAAATATATAAAGCATAATCTCAGCACAATCGGGATTATATTCTGGAAATTATTCAGAAAATGAGATATGTAAAATAAATAGTTACAAAAATTAAACTCTATGGTTCTGATGATGCGATACTCTTGAAATTTGCCTGAACATTTAGGTATATCAGTCTTGATCCACAAAATAAATTCACTAGAATCGGTTTCCTGTTATGGCCACAAAATTTTGCATGAAATTTGAGTATAACAGTCTTCATTCACAAAAAATTTTCACTTGAACTTGATATCCTGTTATGGAAATATCAAGATTCGTATTTTCAATATTTCAGTTGAATTTATAAGGTTCTGTTGACACTATGACTACCAAATTCTGCGTGAACATTCATGCATCAATCTTCATTTATAAATAAATTTCATTCGATTCGGATATTTTATTGAAATATGAAATTTCTTCTTTGAATATTCCAATCGAATTTTCTATGGTTCTGCCTACATTATGGCCACAAAATTTTGCATGAGGCTTATTATGAATATCTTGCATATGGCCCCGCAATTTCATTTCGATGTGTTTCGTTGTGTCTGAGATATTGTGGAACAAAATTTTGAATGGCCGCATATTTATGAATACCGTGTATGATTTAGCTGGTTAACCAACTTAACTGAGCAATTGGGAACGGAACTAACCCTGAAAAATTTAAGTCTGTACGACAATCCCTTCGAAAGTTATTTGCTGAGGAACGGACGGACGGGCCTCACGGACAGAATTGAATTTGACCACGAATTCGTCATCAGGGAGTCTAAACCTATCGTTTGAGACCATTTTCGGCAGAAAATTCGAAAATTACAGACATTGATCTAAGGAAACGAGCGCTCAAAAATGAATGACACATTGCGATTATCTCATAATTGTGCTATATGAACTCTAAACGAAAACATCATCAAAGACTTTTTGATTAGAATCTTAGAGGCTTGATCTGGTTTTTCTAATAATAAAAGTTTATTGTTATTATTATCTTTTCTCGTTTCAAAAAATATTCAATGTCATATACGGGGCTTATATTAATTCTTCAAAGAAAATGGTGATTCAATGAGATATCTTATGAAACACATCCAATTCCGAACAAAAAAGAATCTGTTCGAATGTCTACAAAATTTAACTAACTCAATAATAACTTTATTCTGATTACAGTTTTTGAACACAAGTATTTATATGGTCGCCCCAAAGAAAATCGGAGGGTCAGAATTTGTACTCGATTTCTATTTTTTAAGATTTTATCATTCACGAAATGAAATTAAACCAAAATTATAATATTTATGTAATAAACGTTGAAGAGACAATATAAATTGTTACTTAACTGTATTGTTTCTACTTCTGAAGCAGATCCTAAAAAATACAAGAATTCCACAAAATTGTGACAAATTACATGATATTCCTGAAAACGATGCGTTTTGAGAGCAAATTATTAAGAATTCTGAAATATCAGTATTTCAAATGAAGCCTGTATGATTCGCACGTATACAGAGTGTTTTTCAAAATGGAACCTTCTTTCTATAAGCGGTGGGTAGAAGTAGAACTTGTCAAAAGAGATATTTCCGCCGAAAATAGTCCAATGAAAGATTCCAATATAAAGATGTCGAAAACAAAAACAATTGGATATTGATCAATTACCACAACCATTCTCAATGCATTTCGTCAGTTCTCCCCACATTATTGACGTCATTTTTTTCTGTTACAGACGAAAGGGGTTGGATTTTATATGAACTACAGTATAAACTTCTCCGTAACGAATTTCGTACAAGACATTGCACCTTGAATCCAAATTCCATGTTGAAAACACCCTCTAAAAAACGAAGTAAATTCTCTCTATAACGATATATTCACAGAACACTCTTTGAATGGGTATTGATAAGAGATATAAGGGTGGGTTTTTCCGAAATTTTTCCGGGCGTACGTAATAAATCCCGATCTTAAACTAAATCATTACAGCGGCAGAGAGATCCTTCTGAAACAGTTTTAAATACACCTCTTGCTGTTTGGTTTCAATCTAACCATTACGCTAGTGTGAACAGTTGTGCGAAAATGTCTAAAAGCAAGTGCTTAAGTTCGATAGATAAACTTAAATTTATCACTGCGACATTGCCGATTATAGAAACAAATTTTATGTACTTATAAGGAAATTTCTTCATAACAATTTTTTTTTGCGGATTCAGCGCTTTCGCTATAGGGAGGGTCCACTGTATTTTTCATATAATGACGTATTGGGATGAGAAATACTTCAAATTGAAAAATACCCTGTATAAACCTAACTTCAAATACGACACGACTACACATTTTTCTCTCTTTTCTGTTTTTCACATTGTTAACGTCTTATATGCATGGTCATCTAAATAGTTGAATTGGGGCTACGATCATTGGAAAAATCATCAAGAATAACTCATGTCATTTTGTCAGGTTTGAACATTGAAACGGAAACCCATGCTTGTGTTTTGCTGCAACAATAACATTTGGTGTGTGGCTTCAACCCCCGGAGACTGTTTTTTTTTGTGAAAAGCATTCCATAAACCATATTCACCTCAGTTTTTAACTGAGTTCTGGGTAACTCATTCAAGAAACGTTGGACTGAAACTATTTATAGTGAACTTTATCACCAAAGAATATTATTAAGTTTTCTAATAGTTGAATTGTATTTTTTCTGATTTCCTCGCATACCAAAAATACCATTACAGTATTTCATATCATTGTTTTTTTACACTTTTTAGTACTACTTTTTATATTATATATTATTTTATTCAATCTGTTGGTTATATTTATTAGTGAATTTGTATTATATTCAAAGTATTGTTATTTTTTCTTCTTATTAGATGTGGGTCAAGCATTTTATTCTTTGTTTTTCTTTGAACACGATTTTCATTCATAGAATAGTATCGTAGAGCTTTTCAATAGAAAAAAGAAAATCAAATCCAAATGAGTTATAATTGATAATATTGATAATCTTTGTTATTGTTAAAATTAATGATACTTTATTACTTGTTATTAACATAGTATCGATGAAAACTAAAATTTACTTTTGGATTTTGAATTTTTGTGAAAAGGCTTAACTCACTCAGTTTTAGATAAAAAAAAGTATTGCCAATCAGAGTTTTTTGTTTGTTCGTCGAAACAATTGAACTCTGTATAGTGCTATGCCCTTCCTTTTCAAAAACTGGGTGTTAGTGAATGAGTGCGACAAACTTTAGGTGTTATAGCTCGTCCAATAATATGAACAAAATATTTTTCAAACTAACTTATTATATTAACGCTTCTGTCAAATCTCGGACACTTTATAAGCATTTTTATAGTTGTAGCACTTTACAGTTTCTTAGTGAGTATCAGGCTTTATAGCCATACGTTTTGAGAGTGACTTGAAGATCTGTAATGAGTAAAACTTTTTGTATAGCTTTTGAATCAATTAACAGGGACCAGAACTCAGTGGATTAAAGTAAGCAATCTTCTACTAATGCCGATGTTTCGCAAAAATTCGGGGTTTTTTTCACAGACCATGCCAGACCCCGATTATTTTTTATCCCATTGTGTTCGGAAAAATATCCCAAAAATTTTCGAATTATTTTGTTTGAAGGACATATTTGGAAGAACAACCCCCTAAGAGATGGCGCTACCAACTCCTCAATATTGAAGAGGGAAGAGTTATACTCAATTTGAAAGGTCTTAGAAGCCGCTTTACAACAGTGCATGAAAAACGTAATTTTCATGAACCGTTTTCGTCAATAAAATTTTTTTGAGCTCAAATACTTGAATATACATACCATCAAAATAAAATTCAATTCTTTCGAGATAACCAAAATATTCAGAGTGGCTAATTTGAGCTGAACAATTGATTTTTTTTGGACGTAAACGGTCGTCAAAATACATAAATCGTTGTAAAAAGGATTCTAAGCCCTTTGAAATGAGGTATCAACCTCTCTTCCCTATTCAATTTTGAGTTATCGATTGAAATAGAGAGAGAAAGTGACTTTAATGAAACTATTCAAAGGTCTTCCTGCCACGATGAAATATTCTGGGAGGATTCTGCATTTCTAGGAAACTTGTTAGGTTTTCACTCCCAGTCTCTGAAACAGAAATAATTAAAAAAAATTTAATTAAGATGAAATGCTCCTGCGGAAATCTTTGCACTAATTTGTCAGGAGCAAATTGGTTTGAAAAAATTTGTTCCTAACAGTAAAACTAAAAAAGGGAATAAATGAAAAGGATAATGTAACGTTTCGGTGTCTATATCAGATTCTTTCTTCAGACAAACTTGTAAAGTCTTTGGAATTGTGTATTTTTGCAATCATTCTCAATTAGACTACAAACGAAAAAAATACACAATTCCCAAGATTTTACAATTTTGTCTGAAGAAGTCTGATATAGACACCGAAACGTTACATTATCTTTTCATTTATTCCCTTTTTTAGTTTTACTGTAAGGCAACAATTTGCTCCTGAAAAATAAGTGCAAAGATTTTCGCAGAAGAATTTCATCTCAATTAAAAATTTTCAATTATTTCTGTTCCAGAGACTGGAAGTGAAAATCTAAAAAGTTTTTCTAGAAAATCTTAAAATATACGTCAAAATATGTCCCCCAACAAAATCATTCGACGTGTTTCGATGATTTTCTCCAATCACTATAGGATAAGGAATATACAGGGTGGCTCGACTGAGATGAAACGTCGGCAAGTAGTACAGGGTGCGGCAGCATAACTTCTTTTTTTTTTAAAACTCAATATATCGCATTGTATGAATCAGAAATTTTATTCGTTTTTTATAATATAGGCACATACATAAAGTTTCGTTTACCCAGTTTGAAGATAAAATCAGGTAGGTGGCGTCCGCCATTCTCCATACACTGAGTAAACCGATTTCTGGCGTTTGTCATGATATGACTCCAGCCAGTATATAGCAGGCGTTATGTGGCATTTCTTCCTGGATGTTGTTCTTCAAATCTTGTAGGGTCCTTGGACGGTTCACATAAACACGAGATTTGAAAAAATCCCATAGAAAAAAAGTCACAAGGGGTCAAATCTACAATTTCATCAAAGGCCTTTGCATTCACCTAAATAAAGTCACAGTGTGGTGTGCAATTTCCTCAAGTGGAATTATTGGTCCTTGGTTCTTTGAGGAAAATGAAGTCACAGTGACAGTGAATTCGGACCGGTATGTAAACATGTTACAGGAATTTTTTTCCCACATCCAGGAAGAAATTACCAACATAATGCCCGCTAAACTGGCTGGAGTCATGACAAACGCCGGAAATCGGTTTACTCAGTGTATGGAGAATGTGGGGACGTCACCTACCTGATTTAATCTTCAAAACTGGGTAAAACAAAACTTTATGTATGTGCCTATATTATAAAAAACGATTAAAAATTTTCTGATTCATACAATGCGTTTTATTAAGTTAAAAAAGGAAGTTATGCTGCCGCATCCTGTAGAAGGTTTGTACTTTAGTCTATTGAGTTCCTTTTAATTGATGCAAGTGCTATAATCCTGAGGGGGACTTTGGCCATCGAATTAATTGTATGTTGTTATTTTATAGGCGTGATCCGCAACCATCGAGGTGATTGTAAGCGGGGGAAGGCCCGAGAAACCGACCGCTGAGTCGCCTCTGTTGTCACCTGCGTCAACAAGTGCCCTCTACAATGCTATAGAGCCTCAGTTTTTCTAATTCGAAAACTGATCATTATCAACTTACCACTAGGGAAGTATCTCTTCTTTTTATCGCAACTGTGTTATTAGTTATTACTTTAGGTGAAATATTTTATGTATTGATCAAATTCCCCAAAGTGTTTTCATATGATTATATATGAAGACTTTAACTAGAATTAATTGAGATATTTATAGGATGAATTTTATACGAATATTGATCGTCCAGTATGAGTACTTGTTGAATATTTATACTTATTAACTTTCTTTTTACTTTTGTATTATTCTTCGAAACTTAGGACTAATCAATTCTTAATGACTTTTCAAAAATTCAAATTTTTTCACATAGTGCTGAAGATATTTTTATCAGGTGTTATGAGGAATTTTGGTGTATAGGGTCCTTGATTGAAAATTCAAAATTGAATGATAATTTTGGGAAATATTTTTCGATTAATTCATATTACTCAAAATTTGGATGGTGGACGTTTTCTAAATGCTCAATGGCATTCTTAATTGTATAATACATTGAGTAATATCTGTTTATTCAATACTGAATATCGAATTTCTAATTATTCAATTATAAAAAATATTTTCTGGAATTATTAACAATCTCCCATTCTTTTGGGTCCTTAGACGCCTTCTTTTTTTTGGGAGAAACTTGTGAATTGTTAACTAAAACTACCGAATTTCCAAGCTTATTTTCCCTATTTTTTTTCTGATTTTATCTTTTGAGTAATATTAACGTTCACCAAACTTCTTGAGATTTCTGATAAAATATATCTTCAGCTCCAAATTCCAAACAATCAGTATTGAAGTTTCTTGCCAATAAGAATTTTTTGAAAACTTATTTGCTTAAATACAGTTGTATTATTTGAAAATTCAGTTGATCTAGATTTAAATGGAAGTGGAACTAAGTGTGCAGTGAGATTATAAAATTCTTATGGATTTTATAGATAGTATTGTTATAGTATGTATGAAAACGTTGAATAGTATACAAACATCCTATTGAAACAGGGTAAAGAAATAAGATTTGTAGTGGAAACTACGAAATCAAGAACAGCTCTAAAAGTTAAAGCAAATATTTTCAATTCATCAATCAAATAAACTTCTATCTTGAAATTCTCGAATCATTTAGAAAATCAAACGATTACTTCATATGGAGCTCAGGGTCCAGTTAAAATGTTATAAAAACATTTTAAGGAATTTTTTAAATAATAAGGTGATTCGGAAAGCACTAATATGAAGTTCAGGGATTGTTCATTAAATGTGGGTGCCTTCTATTACATCCAATTGTTGAAAGTTATTATTTTATAAGTTACACAATAAATGTTCGGTTTAATAAGATTTTCTCCACTAGGGAATTTAAAACGAGGTGATCTTTTATCGATATGTTTCCTAATTCAATCAGAATTGAATCTTCAAATATGATATTCAGAATATCATGTACAGGTTGGGATGAAGTATGGAATCAAGGGAACACTTTTGAACGTAAAGAACAATATTTATGAAATTTTGCAGGTTAGTGCAATGACAATGGACAATTTGCTTATTGATAATGTACTTCCTCAACTTTTTTTATTTTAATGGGACTTCCTGTATATCTTTCGAGAGAGCTTGGGATTCCCAGATACTGGGTCTAGTGTGAAAATCTGTATGAACCAGGAATTATCGCACGTTGTTCAACTCCTTTTGAGTTTTCTACATTACCGTAAAAAAAAACGTTGTTGAGTGGCCTGCTCATTCTCCGGATCTTAACCCGTTAGATTCTTACTTTAGGGTTATCTAAAATCACGTGTTTACATTATAAGACCAAACATGTTTGCAGAAATTGAGACAAAAAGTCTAACTAATACTTGCGTAGAGGTCTTGTAAAAAGTGAGTTTTTTGAAAGGATGGCTCATTGTAAGGAATTAAATGGCAGATATTTTGATAATTTGATTTAAATTTGTTTGAAACATTATTCTCAATAGTCTCCAGTAGATTAATGTATCTATTCTAGAATTAACAGTATGTCAATACTCGTTTTTATAGATTTTTTACACTAAACCCTGTTTTGAGCATCCTAAATCCCAAATTCTTTCATATTTCGTAAAGATATACAGGAGGATACAGACAGGGTGTCCCGGAAAATGTAGGAAATCTCTCGGATTCAGATATGACATAAAAAATAAGTTTCCAAATTTTTTTTTCCTAGCTGCCCTCCCTACGAAGATACCAAAATTCATTTTAGTGGAGTAAATTTCAATTACTTACTTCTTTCATTAATTTTTTTTTCGAAAACGGTTCATTTTATCGGCACAGAACAAGAGTACCTTTTCTTCAGCTTAATGTTCATGGTATCAAAATTTGTTTTTTTAGCATCTTATCATACAGGGTGTTTAAAATGTAAGCATTAAAATGTACAACCCAATCCGCCCTTGGTAAACTGAACAAGCTAATTAAAATTTGAGTGCGGTAATTTAAGAGGTTTTTAATACTATTAATCATATCAAATTTTCATCAAATTATATCGGGTAGTTTGAAACTTATTCCACTAAAATGGATTTCCAGTGGCTTCATTTAGGAGGTCGTATCTTCGTAGGGAGGCCGCTAGGAAAAAAAATTATGGGAAATTTTCATCTTATTTTTTAATGTTCTATCTGAATCCGAGAGATTTTCCACATTTTGTGGGACACCCTGTATAGATTAAAATAGTCGGAGATATTTCCGGTTAAACCGGAAGTATATTATCAACAAAAAATTGTCCATCAGATGCATTTTACTCCATTGCACTTGCCTGCAAAATTTCATGAAGATTATCTTTTTTGTCCAAAAGATATTAACTTGATACCATACTTTATCTCAACCCTGTATAATAAATCTGAAGGATTCAAAATAATTTCAAAGACTCTTATGAGATGTTCCTTTGGAATATTAAAAATCTACAAGGTGTTTCTGAATTGATGCGAAGGATTTAAGGGGATGATTCCTCAGAATATTTTATGGAAGAAAGTTCCCATAAATGTAGTTCCAGAAATACATTGTTTCCAAGATACAGGGTGTTGAAGTTTAACTTAAAAACTGACTGAAAAAGTGGTACGCCACTGAGATATTTTAAACTAACAATAATTTTTGAATTCTTCGTTCAAGATGTGATAAAAATTCTCTTCTACTTTCTTTTCGTGTGGGGTGCCGTTTTTATTCAAGTAAATTAAACATCTTAACGCGTATTTGTCGTTACTTTAACACATTATGTAGTAGAGATACTACGTCAAGATGTTTTATTTTTTTTACATAAAAACGGAGCACCACACGAAAAAAACGCTTGAGAGATTTTTCGTCATAAATTGAACGAATAATTCAAAAATAATTGTAAGTTCAAAAAATCTCAGTGCGTTCCACTTTTCAGTCAGTAAGTAAGTAAAACTTCAACACCTTGTATTTTGGAAGCAATGCATTTCCGGAACT
The DNA here is from genome assembly GCA_013421045.1 of Propylea japonica. NCBI lineage: Eukaryota > Metazoa > Arthropoda > Insecta > Coleoptera > Coccinellidae > Propylea > Propylea japonica. The sequence goes on along the minus strand of JACDNR010000374.1, from coordinate 30,121 downwards.
AGATTTATGGGAACTTTCTTTCATAATCTGAGGAATCATCCCCTTAAATCTTTTGCATCAATTCAGAAACACACTGTATAGATAAAATTACTGTAGTGACTTATTCAACAGAAATCGCATTATTTAAAGATGATACCTTCGAAGAAGTTTTAGTACTTCTTGAATATAAGCTAGTGAATGAAATTATAGAAAGCATATTTTGAGAATTTGATCAAAAACGTGCCTAGTCACTGTAAACGTGTGATGTTGATGATCTGCATGCATTAGAACACTAGAGAACTTCCAGAATTAAGAAATAAGTTCCTCGAATCAACAGATAAGTATTCTTGTAAAACGGTGATAAAAAATAATAACTAACTTTCAATATTGTTCAACAGTTGTTCTGCCAGTGTATCCAGATCGAATTCAAATATAGGAAAAATTTGTAAAATGACTTCATATCAATAATGAAATCGTCTTTTGGTTGTGTCAAGTGACCTTTGGGTACGATTTCTATGCTGTGTATAGGAAATATAGATGGATATGTTGTTACAACACCTTGTATACATTATTATTATTATTATTATTGATTTTTTATGTGCAGTCGAAGATGGAGAACTATTTGATATTGAGAAATATTTAGTGAAATATTCAAAATCTGAATCCAAAGAAATGTGACATTTTAGATGTAATTTTGTTGGAATTATTACTAATTTTATTTAGCCCCTAAGGAAGGCGATATCAGGGTGTTAGTAATAAGTGCAACAAACTTAAGGAGGTTATTCTAAATGCGAAAATAATGACTTTATTACTTAGGCTACAAATGCTTTGTTTTCCTAGATTCAGGGTTCTAAAGTTTTACTAGAAAACTGACTCCAAAAACGGTACGCCACAGAGATATTTCTAACTTATAATCATATTCGAATTCTATATTATTCAATTCGTGACAAAAGATCCGTCCTGACTTTTTCGTATGAGACGTTTTTATGCAAAAAATAAAAACATTTTTAACTCGTATTTGTCTTTACTTCAACACATTATGTAGTAGAGACGCTACGTTAAGATTTTTTACTTTTTTTCACATAAAAATGTCAGTCCATACGAGAAAAGACAGCAGAACTTTTTTCCACAAATTTTTCGAAGAAATCAAAAATGATTGTTAGTTCGAAACATCTCAGAGGCTTAACATTTTTTAGTAATTTTTGAGTGAAACTTTAACACCCCGTATCGTGGAAAATAAAGCATTTTCGGACAAAAATATATAGCATAATGTCATTATTCTTCATACAGAATCACCTCTTCAAGTGTGTTGCAATTATTTACTAACACCCTGTATAATCTCATGCCACATCATCTGATATCTTCTTAGTAAAAAGTACATTTTCAAATGGAACTTAAAACGATATACCAAGTGTTTCAACAATAATAGTGAATAAATTAGATCCTATTATGTTTTTCCTTCTTAAAATGCTACGAGGAAAAATATTTTATAATATAAAATCAACCAAATAAGCAAGCGACTTTGATGAATAAATTTTTTTGTACTTTTCACAAAGAGTTATTATCTATAAATCAATTAAATTATTTATTAGTTCAGACTTTTTTGCACGAGTATAAATGTTTGAAACTTATAACGAAATGACAAAAGATTAAAACCAAAATATTAAGATTATTATGTTTTCTATTACAATTAATTTAGTCACACCAAACATAAGATTGATAGTATATTATCTGAAAAAAAATTGGATTTATGCATTTTAGTAAGACTGCTCTTAGTAGATAATTTCAACGGAGTTATGGTGCTTATTCTTATTGTTATTTCAAATAGTGAAATTCTTGCTTTATTATTCTTTACGGTATTTTGTGATTAGTTTGGGTATAGTTAACAGTATTTATTTTATTCAATAACAAAAAATTATATAGTCTGTTCCACTAGCTGCATAATAATTTATTATAAAAAATACTCAAATAGGTCGGAAGGTATAAACTTTTAACTTGATTTTCTTGATAGATTCATTCGAGTTGTTAAAAAACTATAGCTCCAGTGAATATTTCATATTTTCCCAGAGATGAATTAGTTATATCTGTAATATAATAATCTTCCTCTACATATAGTCTGTTCACAAAAGGTTGAGCACATAGTAGGCTTTTCTTTATTTATCTGCAGTGGCATATTTACTGTCATAAAGAAAATAAAGTCAACGTTGCCGAATGTACTCAGCCTCGTCCGACGAGCTTGCGAGTTATCAGAGGACTCTATGGAATATTGACAACATTGCGTATAAATCTGACAAGAAAATAAAGAATATAACCTAAAATTCTAATATACACAGTGGAATATGCCAAATTTCCATGGCCAACCGACGGCTCAACCTTTCGTGAACGGACTATACACTGTGATATTTCATGTAGAAAATAAAAAATTGATTGTAAATGGAAAAGTAATTCTTGTTCTTCAATTGTATTATTTTTTTTATTCACACAACTTTTTCGTGTAGAATACATTCATTCCTTTATTTTCAACAAAATTTAGGAATTTTATGAATTGATAAGTCTACCTCGAGGGCTCAAAGGTAAATTTTGTAATTTGATCTAAAAAATTGTAATTGTTGAGTATTCGGTTAACCAGGGTTATAATGAAGGTGAAATACCTTTGGGCAGCTTAAAACTGAATTTAAATGTTTGAATCTCTTGGGAAATATGACCAGAAGACTTGATGAAAATTTTCAAATCGAATTTGTATCCTCTTTTATGAAAATTTTGCTTATACATTCCTCTATGTTTATTTTTGTATATTTTCTTTTTTATTATTTTCATGTATTTCAAGGGAATAAAATGAATATATTCATATATACTTTTTGATTTTTATTGTTTCCCTCTACCAGACACTGTGCATTAAGTGCGAAAACTTGCACGATTGTGCGTTCTTCGTAATTATTTCAATCAAACTAGGCAACTTTTTGTTGTCAGCAATTCTGACTTCAGCACTGAGCTGAACTTTTTCCTCTTTGTCGTTGTTTTTTTTAAGGTAATTTATTGATTTAGTCGAAATAAATCTATAATAAAAATCAGAAAACTCAAGGAAAAGACAGCAACGCCTAATATAAAACATCAATATGATAATTAACTTAAATAAATTACCTTAAAAAAAACAACGACAAAGAAGGAAAAGTTAAAATAATTAAAATGAATACGAAATCAGTTGATTTTAAGTCAGTTTTCAAAAAACAATAAAAAAATAAATTATACATATTAGGTGTACAAATAAGTTTCCGCGGTTTTTTATAAAAAATTAGGAATTTATTGTAAAGGAAAAGTACATTACGTTTTATTCAAAGTATTTTCCATCATTTGCCACTACTTTTCCCCTTTTTTTGGCAACATTCGGATACCCCGTCGAAAAAACTCTTCATCTTTTGACGCTATCCAAAATCTACCCAATTTTTGGTGTCTTCATATGATGTGAAGCGCTGCTCAGACAGACCATGTGCCATCGACCGGAACAGGTGATAATCAGAAGGGGCTAAGTCTGGTGAATACGGCGGGTGGGGTAAAACTTCCCAGTTGAGTGTTTCCAAGTATGTTTTTACCGGCGCCGCAACATGTGGACGAGCATTATCGTGTAATGGGGCCCACTCACTAGGAAGGAAGAATGCGCAGTTAAGTCTCTGCATGTTTGCTGTAACGCAAACGTGTGCATTCATATTGCCCACACACATACACTTTTGCGTGTTGGTTTGGATGTGCGACAAGCGTGAGATGACGTCGAAAAAAGATCTGATGTTAATGGCAGTGGCGTGTGTTGTTATTTAGGAAAACATTTCTAAGGTATAAATATCGAACCCGACACTGTGTTGCTAAACATATGAAACGTGCAGAGACTTGTTGCCCATACACGGTCGTTTTTGGTCATTCTTCCACGTACGGGGAGAATGCACACGCCACACGACGGAGATGAATGCGCATTCCAAATTTACGCCATACACACACACTTTTAACTGTACCACGTACAACGCGCATTCAAGTCTTCGCGCTTCCCTCTTAGTGAGTGGGCCCTTTAAAAGAATAATTTTGTCGTGTCTGGAGTAGTAATGGGCTCGTTTTTCCTTAAGTGCCCGACTCAATCTCATCAATTGTGTTCGGTAGAGAGCTCCAGTAATGGTTTCGCTTGGTTTCAGCAACTCATAATACACGACACCAAGCTGATCCCACCAAATACACAGCATGAGTTTTTTTCCATGAATATTCGGCTTAACTGTCGATGTTGATGGTTCGCCGGGCTTAACCCATGACTTTCTCTTCTTTGGATTATCGTAGTGAATCCATTTTTCGTCACCAGTGACTATACGATGCAAAAAATCTTTTTTTTATTCCTGGCAAGCAGCATTTCACTCATGCATAATCGGCGTTCAACGTCTCTCGGCTTTAATTCATATGGAACCCAATTTCCTTGTTTTTGAATCATTCCTAACGATTTTAAACGATGTGAAATTGCTTGTTGAGTCACTTGTAGAGTAAGTGCAAGTTCTTTTTGCGTTTGGGACGAATCTTCCTCCAATAGTGCTTCTAATTCCATGTCTTCGTACACTTTCGGCCTTCCACTGCGTTCTTTGTCTTTAACGCGTCCGTGATATATTGTCACACGTGCCTCCAGGGTAATTCTGAATGAATAGCAACAACGAATACCAGACTGTCTCCGGATCTCCTGGTGAGCACATTGCCATTTCAAAAATGCCATTTCGACGAAATAAGTTATTGGACCATTGAAGGTATAAGCTGCAGTAGAAGTTAATACATATAGTGGAAGACTCCTTATAAATACAAGACTCACGAGGAAGAATTAGATTATCATTATAAGAATATGGCAATGTGTAAATTCAAACGAATATATATATATAAACGTCAAACTCACCGTTCTTAAACTTTTGAAACCATTCCTGACAACTTCTCTCACTTAAAGCAGCTTCACCATATGCTTCTAGAAGCAATCGATGCGCCTCAGCTGCAGACTTTTTCACATTAAAGAAGTAAATCAAAAGTTCCCGCAAATGATGCTTATTCGGAATAAAACTTGACATTTTTGCACGAAAAAATTACGTGATGCTGATACGGAATCACTAGTACTTTAAGGTTATGGTGTTGCCAGATGACTAAACTTGGGATATTACACGATACACAAACACCGGTATGCCGACGCGCATCGAGAGTGACGTCACTGGGAACATTTCCATAGCATTTGCGTGATTGAAGAGAGAGAAGAGAGAGAGAATTGATTAGAATTTGTTCCTAATATTCTCCCAATGACGTAGATGCTCGCGCCGGACGAGTTTAGACCACGAATCTGGCATACCGGTGTTTGTGTATCGTGGGATATTACGTTTTACATCTGACAATTTCTCCATACCTTCTGGTGGGGCCGTCTTTTGACAAACCGCGGAAACTTATTTGTACACCTAATATAAAGAAATTGAACTGTTTCGAAGTACTTTTGGGCGCTCGTTATCCTCAAACGAGTGCTATATCGTTTTGCCCAAATGTCTGTACTTTTCGAATTTTGAGCAGAAAATGGTTTCAAACGATAGGGTTTCACTCCCTGATGACGAATTCGTGGTCAAATTCAATTCTGTCCGTGAGGCCGTCCGTTAGCACAATAACTTTCGAAGGGATTGTCCTACAGACGTGAAATTTTTAGGATGAGTTCGGGTCCCAAATGGCTCGGTTGAGTTCATTAACCAGCCAAATCGTACAGGGTGTTCCATAAAATATGGCCATTCAAAATCTTGTTTCTCACATTCACGGACAAAACGAAACCCATCATGAAATGTTGCGGCCATATGCAAGATGCTCATAATAACCTTCATGCAAGATTTTGTGCCATAGTGTGAACAGAACCATGGAAAATTCAATTGGAATATTGCAAAGAAAAACTCCATATTTCCATAAAAAAATATCCGATTCGAATGCAATTTATTTTATAAATGAAGATTGATGCACTGAATGTTCATGCAGAATTTGTGGCCATAGTGTTAACAGAACCATAGATAATTCAATTGGAATATTGAAAAGAAGAATCTATATATGTATTTCCATAACAGAATATCCGATTCAAATGAACTTTTCTTAAATTTTTATTAAAACAATATTTACATATTATGCTTAATTACGATATGAATGTTAATATTTATTGCAATGAAAATTCTGATAAAGGTCCGAATAGGTATATTGCTGAACAATCTTCATCTGGATTGCCTAAAATTGAGCATAGAGTTCTTGGTAACGGGATAATGTCAGCCCTCCTCTTCTCCTATCGTCATCCTGAAAAAATAATGAGGATAAGTTTTTACTATTTTTGATGTGAAACTTTTCGTTGAATGAAAATTCAGAAGTGACAGAATGAGATAATATGTATTTATCAACGACTCATGAATAATACACCCATTTGCATTTGCACCGCCATAAAAATACCCATTAATCACAAGTGAATAATAAGTTATTATTCACTTGTGTCAGATTCTTCATGGATTCATCTTCGATATAATATTCTTTGAATTGACATTTCTTCAGTATTCTTAAGTAGTCCAACTAACAAATAGGGGTTACCTTATCATTCGAGGGCCAAATCTACTTTCATCATATTAAAGCTTTTTTATTACAAAATATACAATGACCAGTTCTCCAAAACTTCAAAAATTTCTCATGTGTCAACTTGACTTTTTCTACGCTTTGTCACGGTCGCCAAATGTTAAAATCTTCAAGAAATACAGGGTAGTCCAGATCGTAACCAAGAAATTTTAACCACGTATTCTGCATCAAAAATAAGTCCTAGTTTGTCATATAAACATATGTCGAGAAATGTTTCCTCTTCGAGAAACGGGATGTTAAAATTATAGAAAAAAATGTTTTTCATCACACTGCTTGAAATATTTCTATGAAATTTGAGACATAGTTTTGAGCGTCAAGGAGCATTTTTTGCTTAATATCATTTCTTTTCTAGTCCTTACTACAGCGAGACTGAATATTGTCAGATAAAAAAATGATACTCCACTGGTTTTTCCGACAATAAAAAATTACCATTCAGATCCTTATTCAATTTGGAGCAAATTCGGTCTCTTGACTTTTGCGTACGAGGCACCGTTTCCGAAAACGCCATATGTTGCGTGTTTTCGACCGGAGGCGCCGGTTGACCTGAAGTGATGCTCTCCGCCCTCTATCTCGAAAAACGGTTCACCTTATCGAAATTCTTCTCAAACAAAATTTGTAAAGACTTTTGTAGTCTACAATATTGATTATAACTTCAAATAGGAAAAAACCCATAGGATATATATAAGGGATGAAAAAAATCTACGTCAATTTGGGGGCGCTAAAGAGAATCTTGCCACAGGCGCAGTAGTACCTAGATACGGCCCAGAAAGATTCAATCATGGGTCTCGTGTCTGTCAGCATTTAACAGTCATTCAGAACGTTTAAAAACTATTCAGAACTGATATAATACTCACACTCAAAAGTCTATCAAAGGCAATCATCCACAGCTTCAATGTCATCTATGCAAACCTCATGATGCAGTTAAACCTGAACTCGTCAGCTTCTATGACTCCATCATCGTTCATGTCCACCATTTTGAAATTGGTATCGATGAACATTTTCATGGACTGAGGGAATTCTTCGTATCTCCTGCCTACGCAACACTGTTGAACAGCCTGTTTGAATTCTTCCACTGTTATTTTACCATCCTGCAATAGGTCCTGAGTGGTCAAACAGAATTCCTTGTTAGTTTGTGTTGTGTACTTTGGATGGTGATGTTGTGTATGTGTAAAGTTGTGTAAATTGTAATTGTTTTTCTTTAATAGTAACATTGAACTAGCAGGGAAAAAATAAGACTTCACAAAGCAAAACAGTTCTGTTCAAAATAAATAGTAGAATGGGGTGTTCAAGAATAAAATGAAATGTAGGTAGGTTAGGAACTTCCCTATAACGAACGTCTGTATAAAGAATTCGTACAAGACATTGCACCTAGAATCCAAATTCCGTGTTAAAAACATCCTCTAAAACGAAGTAAGTAAATTCTCTCTACAACGAAATATTCAAAGAACATAACTCTTTGAATGGGTATGGTAAGAAGGTATAAGGGTGGGTTTTTCCCGAAATTTTCCGGACGAACGTAATAAATCCCGACCTTAAACTAAATCATCACGGCGGGCAGAGAGATCCTTCTGAAACAGTTTTTAAATACACCTCTGGCTGTTTGGTTTCAATCTGACCATTACGCTAGTGTGAAAAGTTGTGCGAAAATGTCTAAAAGCAAGTGCTTAAGTTTGAATGATAAACTTAAATTTATCAGTGAAATCTGCTGCGACATTGCCGATTATAGAAACAAATTTTCTGTATAACGAAATTTCTTCATAAAAATTTTTTTTCGCGGATTTAGCGCTTTCGTTCTAGGGAAGTTCCACTGTACTTTTTGGTTTCATGAAATATTCCATTTTATATCGGTTTAATTTAACCTTACTTTGTATCACTTTGATTTGAAGAAGAAACACCCTTATTAGAATATCACCATATCATTTGAAGCACTCTGTATACATATTTATAACTCAAATATCATTGGACATGCAAAATACTGATATTCAGACAAAAAATGCCCATCCTACAGAATGACTTTTCAATTTTTTAGTTGGAATGTTGAAAAGAAAAGAATCTTTATATTTCCATAACAAGATACATATCTGATTCAAGTGAAATTTATTTTGTGAATGAAGATTAGTATACTGAATGTTCATCCAAAATTTCAAGAGGGTCGCATCACCTGTACTATAGAATTAAATTCTTTTAATTATTGATTTTGACATATTTAATTCTTCGAATAATTTCCAAATTTGATTCCGATTGTGCTGAAATTTTGCATTCATATACTCGGCATTAATTCGAGTCCTATACAAATTGAGATAATAGCATTATTGCTCCCCAACGAACTAGCGCTCAAAAGAACCTGCTCAGGGCTTTTCTTAATTTTCTTATGTTATATCTGAACCCGAGAAATTTCTCACATTTTCCAGGACAGCCTGTTTATGGAGCTTGTTCGCATGAAACATGATATTTAATTGCATAAAAACTGTGATCACTTTATATCTTGGAAATTCTTTTCACTATGATTTGAGAATGCAACCCTTTAATTATGGCAATATTATGACAATTGAATCACTCTGTATAGTGTATACATATTTATAACTTGACATAACTAGACATCCTGTATATTCAAAGCACAGGTATTCGGACACATAATAAAAGATGTCTCTCCGACAGAATTACCTCATTTCAATTAATGTTTTCATAGTTGGCCATTAGTCACATTTCTCAATTGGAGCGATTGATGTGAAATCAAGTCAACTTTACAGTTTATTGCACGCAAGATCTATATCTTACTTCAATTTACCGCGGGTATGAGTGGAATCTAAAAATATCAATAATGTGCATTTAGCCACACTTCCTGGCTTAAGGAAAGCATTGATAAAATTGCTAATGACTAATTTTTCTTGGCTTGCTCCCCAAATTGCGTGGGAAGTTCATAAGTCACTTGGTGAAATGGCTAAATGGAATAAACTAACGCACTCGAGTAACATTTAAGAACACATTGATGTTAGGATTGAACTTTGTTTATTGCTGAATGTTTTGGTCGATTTTTCGGAAATACAGGGACAGATATAATTTTCTTGATAATAATTTATTACTTTTATTACTAGGTCCGTGGACCTAGTTATTTCTGAATTTTTGTTCATTCATATTCATGTTAAAATACCTATATCATATTCGAATATCCAAAGACTATTCATTCATGAATTCAATTTTCTTATTCAAATTTTAAACCTGTCCTCTATTTCCTAGGTTGAAAGTTATGGCATGGAGGTAAGGAAGTGGAGGGGGACTAACGTTTGACAAGTGTCCGTAAACAAAACAACACAAAACAAAGAAGAGACACACCTATATGGCCAACTTCGAACTTTTCAAACGTTGAATTTTTTTCATTTGTGCCGCATTTCTTGTTCATTTTCTATACACTTCGTAGCAGAATGATATTCAGTGTTAATAAAAAATGGAAGCAAGCCCTGAGCAGGAGCTTCTGAGCGCTCGTTCTCTGGTGGAGCAATAGGACTATCATCTCAAAATTCTGTATATGACTTGAAATTGATACTTTATATATAAACAATTAAAAAAATTCAATTCTATGGTCACACTTGAAAATTAAAATAATTAAATTTTATGGTTCTGATGATGCGATCCTCTTGAAATTGGCATGAACATTCAGTATATCAATCTTTATACCAGGAATAAATTTCACTCAATTCAGATATCTTGTTATGAAAATATAATTTTTTTTTCAATATTCAAATTGAATTTTCTATAGTTCGGATGATGCGATGATCTTCAAATTTTGCACAAACATTCAATATATAAATCTCAATTCCCAAAATAAATTTCATTTGATTCGGATATCTTGTTATGGAAATATAAAGAGTCTTTCCTTTAATATTCCAATTGGAATTTCTATGGTCTGATGATGCTATCCTCTTGAAATTTTGCATGAACATTCAGTATATCAGTCTCAACTTACAAAATGAATTCATTTGAATCGGAAAGTTGGTTATGGAAATAAAAAAATTCTTCTTTTCAATATTCCAATTGAATTTTCTATGGTTATGTTAATACTATGGCCACAAAATTTTGCGAGAGGCTCACTATGAGCATCTGGCAAGTTGCTGCAAAATTTCATTCCGTTTGCCCTCGTTTTGTGTGAAATATTGAGGAGCAAAAATTTTGAATGGCCACTTTTTATGGAACACCCTGTACGATTTTTCTGGTTAACGAACTTAACCGAGCTATTTGGGAGCTGAACAAACCATGAAAATTTCAAGTCTCTAGGACAATCCGTTCGAGAGTTATTGTGCTCACGGCCGGACGGCCCGGCCGGTCCTACAGAATTTGATTTGACCTCATATTTTCCATCAGGGAGTCGTTTGAGACCATTTTCGGCTCAAAATTCGAAAATTACAGACTTTTGGGCAAAACGATATAGCACTCGTCTAAGTAGAACGAGCGCTCAAAAAGGTTTCTTATTCAGTGAATCGGTGCTCTAATGAATCCGAAAAATTACTGCCATAAGTTGCCCATACAAATATGGCCGATTTTATGTGACACTTTTGCATCGAGGGAAATATAGATATACTCCCTTCCCTTCCTTCAACTCCATGAGTTATGGAGCTTATTATTATTAGATTTCATTTCATCTGAAAATAATTTTTTGTCCATTGGTATTTGAATACCCTGTACAGTCGAGTGTTGTCATGTTTCATAAGACAATAATGAATGCGTTTCTCTCAAATGAAAGTCATCAACAAATAGCTCATACACACTTGGCATTTGCTCCATGCTTCGTCTAATAAAATAATTACTCCATTTGTTTCTGGATTTGGCGTGAGATTAAAAGCAATTTCACAAAAGAAGCAGTTGCACTTTCGAAAATTAATTAGTTCGTTTGTTGTTGCCAACATAACCTCGTATATTACCGGCAATGGCACTCAAGGCAATAAGCATTTCCAGTATCATTCGAACCTTTTTCTTCAAAATATTGTAGGAAGTAGTGCTGAAAATGGTCATTTTGTCATTTGAATCTCTGATAATAAATTTAAATCAAGTGTGAATTCAAACTTCGCGCCAATCTGACGTCATGAGATGACGTGGATTTAATACAAGCGTAGTTGCCGTCTTCACTGTTCGGTGGTTTGAAATAAGATAAATAGAGTGTTTGAATTTCTTGCTTTCATCACTAGGAATGCCAACTCTGAGCTGATGAAATAAAGGACATCAACGATTCGAGAACCGGAGACGGAGAAAGGATTAGCAAAAAAGTAGAGAATTTTAAGGGTGAATAAAAAGCTTTGAAATATGAGTTATCTTTTAGGTTAGGTCAGGTTTTTTGTGTGAAAAATTAGTTTACTTAGTTTCTCCAAGATAAAACAAAACAGGTGATTTTTGAAATTTCGTTTGTGGTATTGTGGTCACTTGAAAGGTTTTTTTCATATTTTTGGATTATAAAATGGATTATCAAGGACATTTGCAGTCCTTTGACACCTTTCAAAAGGACTTAGGATCGAAATAAAGGACTGTCTTTTGAAATAGACGACGGTTGGCAACCCTATTCATCACATATCACATATGTATTTATAAAATGATTACTCCATTTATTAGAACAGACATAGGTCCTAATTAGGTAGTTGTTTATTTTGTTCTTTGGAATTTGAGTTTAGGTGATACTTAATGTATTGACTTTTTTGTTGTTAAGATTTAAGTTGACTTTCATGTGTTCATTTTGTCGATTATTTGTTGTTTGGTATTTGATTGGATTTTCGTGTGTTTTGAAAGACTATGACTGTTGTAAGAAAGTATTTATTTCCGATATCTCTAAACAAGTAGTAGAATGAAAATAAGTTCATATATCAACATGAATAGCTCCTTTTGACTCTCAAATTGATAAGGGAATGATAGTATGGGTGCCAGGGCATAATAGTAATGAAGAAAATGAAGAAACCAAAAAACTTGCAAAAAATTCATCAAGATTAACACCTACTGGTCCTGGATCTTTCTGTGAGATCGGAAAAGACCAATATGTATAAGGCAGCTCTCTAGAGAAACAACCCTGGACTTACTAAGTCCAAAAACTTCGGGACGATATCATCTACCTATACCAGAATGCTATCACGAGCTGAGCTTCGGACGATGGTAGGACTGCTGACACAGCCTTGCCTGTACAAATATCTTTTTTACCATATCGGAGAATCAGCAGCTGAAATTTGCAAGCTCTGTGAAACAGCTTAACAACACATGGTATGCAAGTGTTCCGATCTGGCAGGCCTAAAAACAATTCATTCGGGAAAACCGGTCCTGGACACCCAAGAGATAATCGCCAAGGCTCCTAAGAAGATTGTCTATTTTATTAACGCCATTGACGACCTCCTCGAAAAAGGTAGATAACAAATATCTACATGGTCGCAGTTCTCGGGAGGGTAAGCTCGTCATAGCAACTCCAGCTTTAATATCAATAATAATAGGGGATTGATGATTTGGCAACGTTGTAACCTCTGAATCATTCAAAAAAACAGTTTGGTCTTTATTTTGAGCTCTGAATGCGGTCATATGTTTTGCCATTTTTTCGTTAAATTGTAAGCAGAAAAAATTACTTAAACGTCCTGAATGTAACATTCAAATTTCAGCACTAAAAAGATACCTGAACATAATTTTTGAAAGTTCTGAATATATCAAATTATATTTTTTTGACTACCAGAAATGCTCAAAAGTCCTAATAATGCGTAAAAAAGAAGCAGTAAGTACCCACATTCACCAAACCTTATTGAAATCCGCCAATTCTGCTATTTCCTCCCAAAGGCTCATCATAATATGTTGGTACTCCTGCAATCGGGAATGGCTGAATTCCCCTTTTCCTTCTACTATAGTTGCTCTTAAGGCTAGGCAGGCAAAATCTCTCTCGTCGAGGTAACCATTGTTATCCACATCTGCAAATAAAAGTCAAATAAAAAAAAATTAAGAAAAGCCCTGAGCAGGAGCTTTTCAGCGCTCGTTCTTTGGTGGAACAATAAGACTACTACCTCAATATTCTATATAGGATTTGAGATTGATACCAAATATTATAAATGAAGAATCTCAGCACAATCGGAATTATATTCTGGAAATTATTCAGAAAATGAAATATGTAAAAAATAAATTATTACAAAATTAAATTCTATGGTTCTGATGATGCGATCCTCTTGAAACTTTGCATGAACATTCAGGTTATCAGTTTTGCTTCACGAAATAAATTTCACTTGAATCGGTCATCCGTCATCCATCCTGTTATGGAAATAAAGAGATTCTTCTTTTCAATATTCCAATTGAATATTCTATGGTTTTGTTGACACTATGGCCACAAAATTTTGCATGAACATTCAGTGTATTAATCTTTATTTATAAAATAAATTTCACTCGAATCGGATATTTTTTCATGGAAATATGAAGTTTCTTCTTTTCAATATTCCAATTGAATTTTATATGGTTCTGTTTACACTATGGCCACAAAATTTTGCATGAAGCTTTTTATGAGCATCTTGCATATGGCCGCAACATTTCATTTCGATCGGTTTCGTTTTGTCTGAGATATTGAGGAACAAAAATTTTGAAAGACCATATTTTATGGAACACCTTGTACGATTTGGCTATTTAACGAATTTAACCGAGCCATTTGGGAACCGAACTCAGCCTGAAAATTTCAAGTCTCTAAGACAATCCCTTCGAAAATTATTGTGCTAACGGACGGCTGACGGCCCCACGAACAGAATTGAATTTGACCACGAATTCGTCATCAGGGAGCCAAACCTTATCGTTCAAAATTTGAATGATTCATTTTATAAAGACTCAAAAATCTTTGGGGCTGTTTGTTATTGAAAAAAAATGTGTAGGCTTTTATTGATCAAAGCTATATCTTATAGAAGAAATGATCGAGAGCAATTTCTGATTGATCAAAAAATATATACTACTACTAGTTGGAATACTTTTATATTGAACAGTTTGTAAATACATATTTCGAATGTTAACCAATTTGATCTGTAATCCTCTCGAATATAATTATACTGAACTATTCCGATTGGCAACCGTTTACAAAAAACATCAATAATGAATATTTTACCACATCATAAACATTGACTCAGATTTGGCAGGGAAAATGCATGCTTCACATAACGAGTGCTAGATAGATTTTCCGCACTTGACACCAACTCTCATTGCTTTGTATGACGGTTATATAATTACACACTCATATTTATATCTACATACCTATAGGATGATGAGTCGTTGGTAGGTAAAAATTCCTCTTTGAATGTCATAAAACCACATTGAATTTCCCAACATCCCATATAATATTATATATCTAGGTGATAAATCGTTTTCCAATAAGAGGTGTTATTTGAATAGCCCGCTATTTCGGTAGATGTCACGTTTGAAACTGTCCTGTAAGCGTGGGTCGTGGTGGTCATTTGCCTGATGTTATTTTCCACTATTAACGGCATAGCTTCTTCTTCATAATGAAATAAACACCCGATCATTTATATTGAAAATGTCATTTTTCTTTGAATATCAAAATAACACTTCTTATTGGAAAACCCTTCACTACTTCAAAGAATTTCGCTTTCTTAATTTTATAGAATTTTCGTCAAAAAATAGTTTAAAATTGGTGTAACTGATATAATAATAATAACCAAATAAATTGTGCCCACGCAAGGTGAACATACTATATCTGAACTTCTGATCTACTTCAATCGGTAAGAAGTATTATGGAGATTTATGACGTCTAAAAAAACCTGCCATGAATCAAACAAATAAGATTAATCTGTTAGAATTAATTTGCGAATCATCGTTCATTAACATAAAAAGTAAAAAATTATAATACATGTAGCACTGAATGTGAATACATGTTTCAATAATTGATCCTGGTATCCTTCAAGCAGTCATGCTTTGGTATCCAACTACATAAGTGTTTTTACATATTCATTTCTATTAATTTAATTAACTAGATTATTCCCAAACACACGGTTTACTAGGTTAAGCGATCGATGAAGGAAAGAAAATACATTTTGGATTTTTTTCTGAATTTCCAACTGATAAAAAGCGAGAAATTTATCAGTGAATTATTTTTGAACCATTGAGAATCTGAAAATCGTTTACATTATTTATATTCTCAAATAGATTCATTGTAACACATTGAAATATTATACATATTTTAAATTTGATCATGCATCGAATAGTTAGAAACTATCATATTTTTAGATTTTTATTATAGAAATTCACTTTTTGGAACTTCTTTTTCTAACAAGGCAACAGGCAACTTTGAGATGAGTACCTATCATTGAGTTTTCCTCATTTTCAAAGTTCTTAAAACCACTTTGCAAGTTATTCTTGAATTAAAGTTCAATTATACATTTAGCTAACAAAATCAACTGATGAGATAAATTATCTCGAACCAGTAATCCTCAAAGAAAAAATTAAAAAAAAAAACCTGAATAGGAGTTTTTGAGCGCTCGTTCATTGGTGGTGCAGTAAGTCTATTAGTACCTCAAATTATTATAGAGGAATTGAGATTGATACCGAATGTATTATATAAATGCAAAATCTCAGCAAAATCGGAATTATATTATGGAAATTGAATATATGAAAAATAAATAGTAAAAGAATTAAATTCAATGGTTCTGATCATGCGATCCTCTCGAAACTTTGCATGAACATTCAGTATATCAGTTTTCATTCACAAAATAAATTTTACTCGAATCGAATATTCTTTTATGGAAATATAAATATTTTTCTTTTCAATATTTCCATTGTATTTTCCATGCTTCTGTTAATAGTATGGCCACAAAATTTTGCATGAAAATTCAGTAAGTATATCAGTCTCCATTCACAAAATGAATTTCACCCAAATCGAATGTCTTTTTATGGAAATAGGAAGTTTGTTCTTTTCAATATTCCAATTGAATTTTTTATGGTTCTGTGTACACTATAGCTATGAAATTTTGCATGAGGCTTAATACGAGCATCTTGCATGTGGCTGCAACATTTTATCTCGATTGGTTTAGTTTTGTCTGAGATATTGACCAACAAAAATTTTGAATGGCCATATTTTATGAAACATCCTGTAGGATTTGACTGATTAACGAACTCAACCGACGCATTTAGGACCCAAATTCACTCTGAAAATCTCGAGTCTCTAGGACTATCCCTTCGAAAGTTATCGTGCTAACGGAGGGACAGAATTAAGTTTGACCACGTATACTTCATCAGGGAGTCGAACTCTATCATTTGAAACCATATTCGGCTCAAAATTCGAAAATTACAGACATTTAGACACGATATAGCACTCGTTTGAGTAGAACGAGCGCTCAAAAATTAGAAATCGAAGACTAACTTAGTCAAGAACACCTTTCAATAAAGAATACGAAGTGGTCATAAATATTCACACCAGAAACCGAAACCTGTACAAACTGAATACGGAAATGCAACATAAGAATATTGAATTTCAACTGGAGGAATCTGATACACAAAAAAAAACTAAAAATTAATAAGATAAAAACTTACCATACAAATATTTGATAACAAAACTAACTCTATTATCCCAAGTATAAGCCATCACAATAAGTAAGAGAGCAATTATTGAAAATACAATAACATAACGATGATTTTAGGAGGTTTAAAATTGGACGATGAACCGACGTCTATTTTAGAAATACGCACTGCTTGCCGACGCTCGACGTCGTTTTCAAAATAAACAGGACCGGAATGCAACTAATACAACATATTATTCAATTCTGTAATGTTGTAATTTGGAAACACTGACGAATAGTTATGTGCGTGAAAGTGTTATTCCTTCCTTGTTGTGGTTGATATACAGGGCACTCAACTATGAGATTGAATTGATACTTTTTGATTAATTTTCCCTAAAAAATGAAAAAACGGACGAACACTTATGATATCGGAAACTTTTATACAGGGTATCGATTGAAATATATACAGGGTGAATCCTGTTGAACTGTACATACTTCACACAGAGATAGAGAACACTTTGCTGGTTTCAAAAAGACCCCACATGAAAGGTCTCAAACGATTCGTTCGAATTATACAGGGTGATTTCCAATTTAGGGTCATATTTTCAAAATGCTCTATTGGACGAACGAATAATCACAAATTCATCAAATTTGGTACGTAAGGGGACTGTATCAATCTCCATACAGCTGAGTTAACAGATTATCAGTTTCCAGGACCGGACTCTATTTTACTGATATTATCGGAATTTATGAAAAAAACACCCTGTAGATGAAAAAGTCAATAAACCTGTCATGACAGTTCAAACTACACTGAAAACCCTTCAATGAAGAGTAATAAAATCACGTGGCACACCTACAAATTTAGAGAAAAAAAATATTGAATATGCGTACTCGGTGATAAATTTTTTGGACGGCCTAATTCACATGGAAAACCATACCCAAATGTATCAAAAGTTGAAGACAGGAGAATACTATCAGTTTAAATTCTCTCGATATTCAAATATTTCAATATTCAGGTAATTTTCGTCAGTTTCCAGGACCGGACTCTATTTTTCTGATATTATCCGAATTTATAAAGAAAATCACCCTGTAGATGAAAAAGTCAATAAACCTGTCATGGCAGTTCAAACTACACTGAATACTCTTCAATAAAGAGTAATAAAATCACGTGGCACACCTACATATTCAGAGAAAAAAAATATTGAATATGCAGGGTACTCGGAGATAAATTTTTTTGTACGGCCTTATTCACAAAAAAACATACCCAAATGTATCAAAAGTTGAATATTAATTGTTAAGATCTTCTACGCATTCAAGTTTTCCAATATTAGGGACGGGCTCCCATTTCAGATTGGGTTTTTCAATAGATGATAGGTCGAAAGATTCGCCCTGAACATGGAACACTCCAAAAACTGTTACGGGAGACCGAACAACATTAAATAACCTACAAGAAATTTTCATGAAAAAGCGAGGCACAAAAATAGATTTAAAAAAAATTGAATAATCGTACTCAGAGATAATTTTTTTGGGCGCCTGAAGTTTAGTAGAAGAACTATACCGAAGTGCATGAAAAGTCGAATATTATTAGGTTATATCCACTCCCCATGAAAGAATTCCATAATCTGGATTATGGAATACGTCCAAAAAAAATTATCTCCGAGTACCCATATTCAATTTTTTTTCTCTGAATCTGTAGGTGTGCCACGTGATTTTATTACTCTTTATTGACTAGTATTTAGTGTAGTTGAACTGCCATGACAGGTTTATTGACTTTTTCATCTACAGGGTGATTTTCTTTATAAATTCCGATGATATCAGAAAAATAGAGTCCGGTCCTGGAAACTGACGAAAATTACCTGAATATTGGAATATTTGAATATCGAGAGGATTTAAACTGATAATATTCTCCTGTCTTCAACTTTTGATACATTGGGTATGGTTTTCCATGTGAATTAGGCCGTCCAAAAAAATTATCACCGAGTACGCATATTCAATATTTTTTTCTCGAAAACTGTAGGTGTGCCACGTGATTTTATTACTCTTCATTGAAGAGTTTTCAGTGTAGTTTGAACTGCCATGACAGGTTTATTGACTTTTTCATCTACAGGGTGTTTTTTTCATAAGTTTCGATAATATCAGAAAAATAGAGTCCGGTCCTGGAAACTGATAATATGTTAACTCAGCTGTATGGAGATTGATACAGTTCTCCTACGTACCAAATTTGATGAATTGTGATTATTCGTTCGTCCAATAGAGCATTTTGAAAATATGACCCAAAACTGGAAATCACCCTGTATAATTCAAACGAATCGTTTGAGACCTTTCATGTGGGGTCTTTTTGAAACCAGCAAAGTGTCCTCTATCTCTGTGTGAAGTATGTACAGTTCAACAGGATTCACCCTGTATATATTTATTCTTTGAATAGAGAGCTAATAAAATACAGTAAATGAAACAAAAAGTCCCTAGCTGAGGTTGGTGCAAAACGGGTACCATACTATTCTGGCGCACAGGGAAAAACCTCAGTAGAAAAAACCCTGTCTCGCGTCGTTTTTGCAAATTCGAAACTTAAAACTATTCGAATAAATACCTTCAATATTTAGATACAAAATACTTATTCATGCTCTTGGACCAGGAGGGTGTTTTAACTCTTATGGCGATGATGGTCCACAATATGAACCACCAAACCCCAAAACCCAACTGATGCGGTGGTACTGTATTTGAACCGCCATTTCAAATGCATTTTCGAACTGTAGCAGCCGCTCAAATTTTGTACCACCGTTGGCAAACCATCTGGCGATGTGGCAACAACGTATTAAAACTTGTCGCAACCCGTATTGAACGACCTCTGGTAAAATATTCATTCTCTTTCCTCAGTGCAATATTGTCCTCATAGTGATAGCGTCGTTTTCCGCCGTACTGTATATTTCAATTATTTCTGTGTTGAAACAGTGTTGTACATAACATAATATGCAAGTAATATTTCTCATATATTGATTCAATTTTATTGATCAATAGGAATAAGACTTTGATGTTGGTATCCAGTTTTTGGACCACCGCTCCAGTAGAGAGAAAATTATAAGTCGGAGTCAAATATAAAATTTTTATTTTTCTACAGAAATGTGTGATATCGAAGATCTACCTTTCCGGTTAGTGGGAATGACACGTAAAGATTTGTTGGACATAATGGAATCCTTATATGACCCTGTCTCAGATTTCGAATCTTTGCCATCCGGTGATGAATCAGAAGATTCATTTGAAGTTTCGAGTGAACATGAGATGGTGATGGACGTAAATGATGACAGCGATTCAGATAACGAAACATTAGCTGACATACGCTCTAAAATATTGAAAAATGCACCTCAGCCCTAGAAGAAGATGTGCCTTGTGCAGTACCAAAGCTAAGCCAGTGCGCACATATGGCTTTGTACAACTTGCCAAGTACCGCTTTGCCTGGGCAAGCAAAAAAAGCTGTTTTCAGCTTTTCATCAATCATTTCTGCTTATTTTTGTTTTTTTTGTATTCGAGAAAATAAATATTTTTGATAGATTAATTTCATTTTTCCTTGTACTGTTGCGGTGGTACTCAATATAGACCACCCATATACACAAAAAACCGAGTTAGACGACATGAAAAATAAAATTTTCGGCTTCACAGAGTACCGATATAACATTTAAGTGATAAAATGACAAAAAATTATTTAGTTGCCAAACCGGCTCCAGTTGGGTCGGAGTCGTTCGTGAATTTTTGCTCCAGTAAGAGTTTAAACCAGGTCTGGTATTCCAAGTGATGATTTTTTCGAATCTTCTGTTCTTTTAAGACCGCTACAAGACCTTTTGAAGGGTTATCATCTCCCATAGATCAAATAGTGGTATTTCATCCTAAATATCAAATTCAATTTCGGAGAAATGATAATAATCTAGGAGGATTCTGCATTTCGCTGATCATGTATGTTCAAATAGCGGAGATCATTTTATGAACTTGAACAACACAAAATTCTAATGACCGAACCTTTTAATCATAAAAGGAAAATTAAGGAATCCACATGTATTTTGTTAGATGAAGTAGATAATTTGGCAAATTGTTCTGTTGGAATAGATCGTGTTTTGGACTGATTTATTGAAGAAAGAAATGACATCAGGGAATTTCAAAATTAAATAAATCAACATCTCCATGTGTTAACAACTTTCAATGTCAATTAGACTGCAAATGAAAAAACACACTATCCGAAGATTTTACAAGTTTGTCTGAAGAAGGTGTCTGAAATAAACACGGAAACGTTACATTATCCTATTCATTTATTTTTTTTAACTGTTAGGCAACAATTTTTTTAAACCAATTCGTTCCTGTCAAATGAGTGCAAAGATTTTCGCAGGAGCACTTCATCTTAACTAAAAAATTTTTATATTTTCTGTTTCAGAGACTGGGAGTGAAAACCTAAAAAGTTTTTCAGGAATTATATGTACAGGGTGTTTAAGAATAAGTTTCCCTAAATTAGGGATCTTAATCATCAGATGATTTCATGATATAAAGTTTCTATGGACTATTAGTCCGGTCTATTTAGACATTCGAAGTTACATAAAGTCCCAACAAGCTGAATTTCTGTGAAGTTGTTCAAAACATAATTATAAATAATGTCTAAAGTTCCTCATCATTCCCCTGTGAGGAAAAAATTTTATTCGAGGTCAAATGTCAAAAAATGAGTTTTCGCGATTTTCAGCAAAACGGTAAGGTTTTTCATAAAAGTACCTCAGACAAAAATTGTAGATCATAAAATTATCTATAAAAATGTATCAATACTTTTTTTCTTACGAGCCACCGTTTTGAGATATAACGATTCAAAAAGTTATAACTACGCGCTAAGTACACTACCTCATATGTGGCGTGGAAATGTGTGCATATTATGACGATAACGGCTTTTATAAACTTTTTGAATCGTTATATCTCAGAAACGGTGGCTCGTAAGAAAAAAAGTATTGATACATTTTTTATAGATAATTTTATGATCTACAATTTTTGTCTGAGGTACTTTTATGATAAAACTTACCGTTTTGCTGAAAATCGCGAAAAACTCATTTTTTTGACATTTGACCTCGAATTAAAATTTTTATTGTTTCTCATTTGTAAACGTCAGATTCCAAAAACACAATATAATCAAGGAAGTTTATTTTTTAAGTCACTAACTTGTAAAATTGACAGTTGACTTGTAAAACTTTTACAAGTTAGTAGTATTATTTACATTGAAAGTTGTCAAGTACTTGCTTCTAATTTAATTTATTCTTCTAATCTCAGAGTTCCTGGAACAAATGTATTTCTCAATAAACGTTCTCAAACTATTCAAAAACGATAGTCGTACCTTGTTATATTCGTATCTATTCGCTTTCCTTTTCACGTACCTATGTTTCTAATTTCATTTATCCTTCTAATTTCATCGTTCCTGGAACAAATATTTTTAGTAGGTAATAAATGTTATAAAAAGTATTAAAAAAGGTTATGCATACCTTGTTTCACTTGGATCTGGCCTTTTTCGTCAGAAATCAGCAAATATTCTCGAAGGACTTCCCTCTCGTAAAGCCACTGACAGTTGTCATAATTTCCGATGTCATAAATAATCATAAATAGCTTACGACATTTCGACAAATTATTGAGATTTTTGGAATTTATCCCACCTTTTTACAAACGAGAAACAAATAAAATATAAAACAATACACGCAAGGTAACGGGTTTTACTGGCTCAAGGAGGTAACTGATCGCCTGCGGCTCGTCAATTATATCCTCCATTCGCCAGTAAAAACCCTCTTACCTTGCTAGTAATGTTATACAGATGTGGTAGAAACGGATGGAAAACAGGGGAGTTTCAGTGTTAAATCACGCTGGTTCGGAGTCCAGTGGAGCAGTGGAAGAATCGAAACCTCGGAGCGATGTGATATTGAATAAGCGGCGGGTCTGTAGTGGTAGTGGGGGATGCATCGCTCTGCTCCTGCTGCAATTCTTAACGCGGTCCGCTGATGAATTAGTCGCAATCCAAACTTTGGATGCGATAGACCATACGGTTGAGAATAAAATTAGATTCTGCGGAAATCAAAATGTATACGGTTGAAGAGAAAATTCAAATAATAAAATGGTATTTCGGTGGTCAATCAATTGCAATGGAGACAATAAATTCGTTTAGTTGCTTTGAAGATAGGCCGATACCTTCACGTTCGGCTATTTCAAAATAGTCAAGAAGTTCGAGCAATGTGGTTGTTTACGAACATGCCTTCATTGCAGAATTGATAAACCACCGAAGACCGTCAGTGAAAATCGTTGGCAAGAGAAGTGGATGTGTGTGCGGCTGTTGAAACCAGTGCACCTTGTTCTAGCAGAAAAATTGCCAGCAAGTCGATTTGGGCGATAGAACTGTTCGGAATATTTTGAAAAGAAATGGTTACAAATGTTATAAGGTGCAAACCTCTCAGGAAATTTTTCCAGAAGACCATTTCAAAAGAATGGAATTCTGTGAAAAAGATGATGGGAAAAGAGAATGAGAGTAGTTCTTTTCTGAGCAATATCTTATTCACGGATGAGTCATCGTTTTCATTGCATAGAAAACATAATCCATCCGTAGTAAGATATTGGTCTAGGGAGAATAGCACCTGAGTATTCCTGTGCGTACCCAGTATCCTGAAAAACTTAATGTTTGGACAGGAATGCTGGGTAATTACATGATAGGGACATTTTTCATCGATGGTAACCTAAACGCTGCAAAATATTTGGATCTATTACAGAATCAAATATTCCGACAGTTCGACAACTACCAATAATTTTGATGATGTCTGGTTTCAACAGGATGGCTGCCCAAGTCATAACGCAAGCGCAGTCACACAAATCTAAGAACGACTTTTTCTGATCGTCTCATTACCACAAACGGAACATCAAATGGCCCCCAGATCTCCAGATTATCTCCCAATGATTTCTTTCTTGGGGATATCTCAAAAAATATGGTGTATGGGCAAGAAATTGAAAGAGCGACGAACATTATTGAATTAAGGTCCAAAATAATCCAACTTTGTTCCAAAATAGCAAGTATGCGGAATCTTCTCCGAGATATGAGATTAAATCTTTATAACAGATTTGGCTACTGTTTGGCACAACAAGGTGGATTATTTGAACATTTGATTTGAATTTTCTTCAATATAAAATGTTTTATAGGTTGTTCCAACTCAAGAATTGACCGTACAATGATCGTCAGGATTCTGCGCAATAGATAAAAAATGTGTTCCAACTGAAAATGTATCGTTTGAGAACGGTTTCGTTTTTGTTCCATCCTGCTTCGGGACCGTGAGTGGAACGGGTTTGTGATCGTCATTTCGATCCCTGGTCTGGAGCAAGTACTGTTTGGACGGTTCTTGTACGGTCAAAGTTTAGACGTGCGCATAAGATCGATTACTAACAGTTTCGTGACCGTCAAATTACCGTACAAAAGTCAGCTGTTGGAACAAACCTCATTTGTTTTCTATTTCGTAGAATTAATTTCTGTTTTTTTCATTTTTTATTTTCGTGAATTTATTTTTGTTTTTCATAGAATTTATTTTATTTTCAAACCAGTTATGGCGAAAAAGAACCGAATATTAATTTAACAGGAAATTATTTGTTTCATTCATTGAGGCAAATAACTTCCGCCCATGTCGCCATAAGAGTGGGAGAAAATTTGTCGTATTCATTTTCAATAGACATGCGACGTTATCCATCTCCCGTTTCGAGTGTTACTGATACTGATTCTTCTTCGATTCGAATGATTCGATCCTAGATCGTTGCGCGCCATCCCCCACTACCACTACAGACTGCCATTCCAACAGACCCTCCGTTTATTCAATATCGCATCGCTCCGAGGTTTCGATTCTTCCACTGCTCCACTGGACTCCGAACCAGCGTGAGTTTAACACTGAAACTCCCCTGTTTCCATCCGTTTCTACCACATCTGTATACTATTCCTCACAGAGGAATGATGAGGAACTTTTAGACATTGTTTATAATTATGTTTTGAACAACTTCACAGAAATTCAGCTTGTTGGGACTTTATGTAACTTCACTCTCATTTTTGGTCTAAATAGACCGGACCTGAGTCTCAGAGTTCCTGAGATGCGAGGTGTTGAAAAATTAAAGCAAAAAATGGATTTTCGAGAATATTCTCGACGCCATACATGATTTTCCTTGCGTTTTAGTAGGTATGAGTACGTATTGAAACATTTTTTCTCATTTCAAAATTATTTTCCATTTTGTAGAGAGAAAGTATTCGTCGCAGATAGAAAATATAAGTTATCATTCTCACTGTGGATTAAGTAGTGATTACGAGAATACTTTCAAATTTGATAAAAAGCATTGGCGTACCCTTTTCTTCACAAATTTATTAGGAAAAAATTTAAAAAATTTAAGATAATAAGAAAGACCGGATCAGGTTCTTTTAAGCTCTCGTTCTTTGGTGGAACAATGAGGCTATTACCTCAACATTTGTATAAGACTTTAATTGGTTCTCAATATAATGCGCAATCTCAGCACGATCAACTAAAATATGTTAAAAATTGACAATTGAAAAAATTAAATTCTATGGTTCAGATGATGCGATCCTCTCGAATTTTTGCGATGAACATTCAGTATATACAGGGTGTCCCATTATCGACGTCAACCCGGAACGGGTGAAAAGGCAAGTAATGCTGGTTGTCAGAAAAATATTAAAAAAATCTAAGTTGCATGATTTTAAAATAATGCGCATTTAAAAAAAACACGACAAATTCCACACCCTGTGACAGTCTTTTGCTCCTGTTGCCACAAATATCAACTTTTTCCAACTTTTTCTTTGCTGTGTAACCTTGAATAATGCTTGTCTAAACTGTAATCAAAATTTGATACCAGCTGCTCTATGTTCATAAAAATAGGGCTAACTTCTCAGAAAAAAAATTCGAAATAAACAATTGCCTAGTTTCAACTGACTGTATTGAAAAAAAATTGTACTACGTAGGTTTGGCATGTTTTTTCAAAAGTTGGCGCATTTAGTGAGGATTTCAAAATGGTATAATACTTGTTAATTGTAGCTGCCGTAGTTCAAATTTATTTTCGATTGCCTTTCAATACACTTTTTCGTTAACTGCTTCCCAGTAATAAAGTCCAATGGATTCAAGTCCGGTGAACGGGCCGGCAACGAGATTGGACCAGAAGTCCGATCCATCTTCCGGAAAAAAAATATTACCAGAAAAAAAAATTTCAGAGAAATTTCTCCGGAAAAATTTTTTCTGGAAAAATTATTTTCTCTGGAAATTTTTTTTCTGGGTAACATTTTTTCCCGGAAGATGGATCGGACGTTCTGGTCCAATCTCGTGGCCGGCCCGTTCACCGGACTTGAATCCATTGACTTTATTACGGGAAGCAGTTAACGAAAAAAGTGTATTGAAAGGCAATCGAAAATAAATTTGAACTACGGCAGCTACAATTTAAACAAGTATTATACCATTTTGAAATCCTCACTAAATGCGCCAACTTTTGAAAAAAACATGCCCAAACCTACGTAGTACAATTTTTTTCTATACAGTCAGTTGAAACTAGGCAATGTTTATTTCGATTTTTTTCCTGAGAAGTTAGCCTATTTTTATGAAACATAGAGCAGCTGGTATCAAAAATTTGATTACAGTTAGACAAGCATTATTCAAGGTTACACAGCAAAGAAAAAAGTTGGAAAAAGTGTGATATTGTGGCAACAGGAGCGAAAAGACTGTCACAGGGTGTGGAATTTGCGTGTTTTTTTAAATGCCATTATTTTAAAATCATGCAACTTAGATTTTTTTATATTTTCTGACAACCAGCATTACTTGCCTTTTCACCGGTTCCGGGTTGACGTTGAGTAATGGGACACCCTGTATAGATCTCCATTCACAGAATAAATTCCACCCGAATCGGATATTTTTTTATGGAAATATTCCAATTAAACATTTTATGGTTCTGTTAACACTATGGTCACAAAATTTCGCAGGAGGATTATTATAAGTATCTTGCATGAGGTCGAAAAATTTCATTTTGATTGGTTTCGTTTCATCCGAGATATTGAGGAACAAAAATCTTGAAATGCTATGTTTTATGGAACACCTTGTTTAATTTCGGAACCGAACTCACCCTGAAAATCTCAAGTCTCTAGAACAATCTCTTCGCGGGCAGATTGAATTGCCAGGAATTCATCATCAAAGAGTCGAACCCTATCGTTTGAGAGCATTTTAGGCTCAAATTTAGGAATTACAGACATTAATGCAAAACGATATAGCACTCGTTCGAGTAGAACGAGCGCTCAAAAACATGCGCTTGAAAATATTTGTAAACAGTTATGAAAATTGCCTTTGGATCATGATTGCCCTATTCAAAAAACATCCAATAACAAGATTATACATATATTTAATTGGTCCATTAGCGAACAAGAAAACACAAGGCTGTGTATTTCACGTGAGACATAAATCGATCCTAAGATTGGTGTATTTCCATACTCAATGCTGTCCAATTCAAAAGGTCGACATTTTAATTCAATCGTCGATTACATGCATAATAATATGATTATTTTCCAGAATTTACACAACATTCAATTATTTTATATCCCTTGAATCCCATGGATTTGATTTGCATATGTTTGTATCGGCCGCGAGTTGAAAAGAACTAATTTCGAGAAAATTGTGATATTATTATATTTAATTGTGATTATTACAAAACTGTGATGGTTCCAATGAAGATAACGTTAATTTTAAGAACCTATTATTGTATGTTCAAGCTTTGAAATATGTTGAGAAGGAATTCCAGGTGGGTACAGAAATTGGACATTTTTTTACACCAAATGAATACCAGTTTAAACAACATTTTCAATAAGTTATTTTATCCACTACTATTGTAAGATCCGTCCATTGTACGTCTCTGTGCTCGGCCATAATAATACACATTAATCACAA
Source organism: Propylea japonica (assembly GCA_013421045.1). Lineage (NCBI taxonomy): Eukaryota > Metazoa > Arthropoda > Insecta > Coleoptera > Coccinellidae > Propylea > Propylea japonica. The sequence continues at coordinate 2,055 of JACDNR010000374.1, read as the reverse complement.
GGGAATAATGAGATTATAATTTACTGCTGTCAGATGCTTCATAGATTTAGCTTTGATATATTATATAATATTCTTTGAATTGGTATTTCTTCAGTATTCTAAAGTACTCCAACTAACAAATATGGGCATACCTTGTCAATCGATTACAAAATGTACAATGACCAATACTTCAGAAATTTCTCATGTGTCAACTAGACTTTTTCCACGCTTGTCATAAAAGAGTTTTGTCGCGGTCGCCGAATGTTTAAATCTTCAAGAAATATATTCAGAAGTCGAGGATAAATATATGCTACTCGCGTATAATGGCTGTTATTCGCTCGGTGACTTGGGCCACTCGCCTACGATTCGTGTCCTAAACTTCACTTCAGCTATCATTATACGCTCGTTGCATAATATACTATAATCCACTGGTCTATTAATCGCTAGCTTAGTAAAAGAGAATAATTGGATACTAATATTTATTAATTATCAAATCGTATGACCAAATTCATGGCTTTATCAAACTATCTGTAATCTTTCATTCACGGAAAATGGGGAAATAATTCAAATATTTTTATCTAATTTCATGTTTTTGTGGTGTATTTAGCATAAGGTGTATGTATTCACTTTCATTTATGATCTAAACTAAACCAATAACTTGAGCAACATTGTCGCCTCAAGAAGCACCTGTTGAGGATGGGATTATCGGACACTGACGAGTGTAGATTCTGTGGGGAGGAGGAATCAACCCCCATTCACCTTGTAACAAATGCTTTGGCATTGCGAGCCTAAGGAGAGAAAGCCTTGGACGAGAAACTTGTAAGAGTGAGGAACTAGCCTAGTTGAGGTCTTCCCAGTAATTAGATTTTTTTTATCTCTGGAACTGGAAGGCGAGCTGTGAAGGGTTTGGCCAGAAACTGCTCTGTAAGGGGACACAATAGACCTTAAGGTAGCAGTGAACTGTAACCCCTTTTTAATTGTAACTAAACAAAACCAAGCTCAAAAGACTTAAGTTCTTGATTAGTTTCAGCTAATGCTACAACTGGGAATTCTCTTGTTTCTATTATTTCTATTATTTCAACAGTAGGTATTGTGTGTAACGTGTTGAAGTTCTTTAATTCCAGAAAAACTCATATGCAAGTCAAAACAGAGAGTGGAACAATTCAGGGGATAAGAATCAAATCGGGGAAATGTCAGAAAAGGATATTATTATGCATATTTAGGAATTCCATATGCACAACCTCCATGGGTGCCCTCAGGTTCAAGGTGTGTATTGAACACTCAAAATACTGAGATGAAATTTTCGAAAAAATATGAACTCATGATGAAATTTTAATCGAATATTTTCAAAACGGGGGATCTAATCGGGTCCAAATTTTATATTAAGGTTCTCAATGACATCATAAAGACTCTTTCTAAAGATATATCGAATAGAAAATCTAAAGATCGACCTAGAAATTTGAAATTGTCTGGGTACAAGGTTAATGGGTCAAATCGGTAAAGTGGTTCTTCAGTTATAGATATGTGATGTTTTCTTTGTCATATTCAAGGCACCCTTATGGATATCGAATTGGTCCAGAGTTCTAGATGGAAGTCAAGAAGGCTCGAAATGTGTTGAAATTCATTTGGAATTGAAAGGAATATCGAAAGTTACTGGAAGTGAGGACTGCCTCTTCTTAAATGTATTTTCGAAAACTGTGAGTAATTAAATAAGATCATACACCTACTCATCGGCCTTATAAATAAGAATAAATAATAAATGGAACTTCGTCAATACTCTAACAATAATAGAAGCATTTTGCACATCAGAAAGTTCTATTAGTAAGCCAGTAAAGAGGCATATTCTTACTGAAATCAAATACTTTTGGACCATTCAGTTTCAAAGTTCCAAAAGGAATTTCGCAAGATACATTTCGGAAGATTCCTTCAGTGTGCTTCTCTTTCAGTTAATTTCTTTTCCAAAAAACTTTTCCTTATAGTTACAGGGTCAGTAGAAGCGTTTGCGCTTTCTTTTGGCTATAGTGAAGGGTTTTCCAATAAGAGGAGTTATTTTGATATTAAAAATAATGCAATTTT
>JACDNR010000373.1:0-34022 GCA_013421045.1 Propylea japonica | reverse complement strand
TACCGCTAGTACCCAAACAACACACACACATCTTTTAAACATTTTATAGACTATATAAAATAGATTATTAGATGATCTATAAAACATCAAAATGTATTGAATTTCTAACCTAGATTCGACGTAAAAATGTCCGCGAGATTTACGTTGAAAAATATTACTTTTTTAGACATCTATTTCACGTCAAAGTGAGTCTTTCTATAACATGTGAAATTTCTGTTTTTTTTTAGTTTATCCTAACTTAGTATCACGTTTGACATGTAATAGATGTTTGAGGATTTATGTTATTGGGATGACTCTCTAATGTCTCTATATCATCAGATTTTTGTCGTTTTTCTCGATCAATAATCTGATAATATATAGATGATCCGAAAAACATCCACACTCATAACCTCTTAAATATATAACATAGTAGATGTTTTTTGGAGCATTGCCGTCATGATCGAAATTGGACGTCTATTAAGCGGAATATTATTTATGAAATTGTTGGTGATATTGTACACGTATATTAGATGAAATAAGATGAACCTTTGTTCAATGTCCCTAAAAAGTCTTTGCATTGTATAATTTTTGACATCTTACTATTGTCAATTCCAAAACAATATTGATAACGTGCGTTCAAAAAAATTCGTGGTCAAGTAAGCTGTGGATTCTATTTTCTCCTCATAGACTCTCAGGAAAAATAGAATCCACAGCTCACTTGACCACGAATTTTTTTGAACGCACGATATAATGATTTGAAAAGACGTCATATTTAAGACCTGGTACTGATTTATTCCATCAGAATTTCGGAGAAGGGTTGTATGGTAAAAAAATTCAAAGAAAATTGACATTTGCTAGTTTCAAGATCATGTTTATCCTAAGGAGATTTGGTGAGAGACTTCAAAAGTATGCATTTTCATTCATAAAAACACCTTGAGTCTTATTTTATCAATGAAAACTTTTTCATGCTTCTCCTTTCATGTTCTGTGGTGTGCGGCCCAGCAAATTATCAGATATATTATAATATATTATATCTACACAGTTGAAATCTCTCATAGCAGTTAGGAAAGCAAAAACAAGTTCTGATATGAAAAAATAAATAGGTATATTCATAATATAAAACATAAATAAACACAATTCAAATGTATCAAAAATATAAATTGTGTCAATGACCAATGTAGTCGAGACAATTTGTTCAATTAAAAAAATAAATAAGAATGTCATAGGCATCGGCACTTTGTGAGGATTTGCTCTTCGTTTTCTCATATTCGTATCGTTGGCTTGCAAGGCGTAACCAGTCTCGAATTGCCTTATTAGTCGTGTCAGGATTTCACTCTCGAACAGATTATAAACAGCCTCTGGAACCAACACAAATCAAAATAAGTGATTTTTTTCGCAATTAAGTACAACTTTGAAAAACAATCACAACAGAGAACAAAAGAATATCAAAGTTTTGCAGAAAATTATAAAAACAATTTTTTCAAACGATAAAATGTACTTTATATTGCGTTCAGTTTTTTTCTGAGAAATAGAAAAAATTGAAAGTTTATGAATACAGGGTAACACCGAGAAAATTTGAGAGGTGATGCTATGGTGAAAATGAAGGTTACACCCTTCCAAAGATTAACGGAAACAATTTTTTTCACAACTTTTTTTAAGAGAATTTTACTTTAAAAAAATATGGCTGAAAAGCCCAATTCATATACTTACTCTTTTATTTCTACAATCTTTTCGAAAACTCAATCATTCACGAGAAAACAATTTCGATGCATTTTAATTTTGTTGGCTGTTGTTCAATAAAATGCTATTCAATAAGAGCTTGGAATACATTTTGTTTATGTTTTTTTGTAAATGCTTAAGTTGTCGAAAAAACTTTTAGAAATGGAAAAATTAGTGAATGAATTAGGCTTCTCACTCATATTTTTCCAAAGGATTCAAGGCTGCTATGAAAATTTTTTTTTGAGATTTCGACTTATTCGTGATGAATGACCTTCGAATACAACATCAGAAGATAATAATGATATTTTGAATTCAAGGTGATCAAGAAAGTCAATTGATAATTCCAAAATCGATAAAATTGCAAAATTGTTAATTAAATCTATATTTTATATAAATGCTAATTTTTTTGACATTATATATTGAATAAATATCATTTTTGAAACGATAGCTGAAAAAAAAACATTCTAAATAGAAATGGAAAACGCTTATACCTACCTTCTGCTATAATTCATCTAAGATGATCTGAAAAACATCTTAACATTACTCGAAGATTTCAAGCTCAAGACATTCAATTATTCTTCAATCCTGATTGAATCTATTTTGTTCCGACTTTTTGACTAATGATAATATTTTTCAGCAATTTTTCAAGTCGAGTGGTTGAGTATGATTCATTACTAAATCAATATCTCAAAGAGGTCTACCATTGACTTCTTTGATGATAAACCTACCAAGTTTATTCAAAAAATATGAATTCTATAATAGATACTGTAACAATTTGAGTCCTACGAAATCTCCAACGCAAATTATGAAATTCTATAATTCGAAATTGATGATCTTGAAATATTTATCCTTGAAATTTTGAAAGAAAGATTCCAAAACCGATCACCGTCTAAATTATAAACATATTTTTAAAAGAGCGGATTTCAGGTACCTGGTACCTGGGATAATATCTAAATAAACAGAGTATTCAGAAAAGTGATAACAGATATAACAGTTCAATAGAACGGTTATTCAAAAGATATCATTCGATAGACTGCTTCAGATGATCATTCTATGAAGGTTTCAAATTTCTACTTACAATATACCTACTTAATTTACAATAATTAATCAACATATTCTCCAGTAGAACAAATGTTATAGGTATAATTTACAGGAAATAGTACCTAATCAAAAGTTGATCACTAGTGTTAGTTAGTTATCTGAAAGATATCATTCAATCGACTTTTCTAGATCATCGGACCATGAAGGTAACAATCTCCAATTCTATATTAATTAGCATATCTTAGTGCCACCACATTATTCGGAGGAAACACATTTTAGGTACTACACCGGGAATATAGGTTTCCTATATAATTCAACATACATAATATTCACTTTTGAACGGTTATCGAAAAACATCATTCAATAGATCTTAATAGATGATCCATCTGTAAAAGATATTTTCATAATACCTATTTTGCTTTTATCCAAGATGCAGATTCGTTTTTGAAAATTATAATAAATCTCATTTTTATAACAGTGAGCCCAGACCTGAACCAGCTACGTTTGAAAAGCTATATTATGGAGAAATTGTACTTACTAGAACTAGGTATCATAAGCAACATTTGCACTCACCTTCTTTAATTGTGACAGCACTAATCACTAAATAGTATATTCACTAAGCTAAGGCTAAAGCAAAACAATCACTCGATATTCGACTTGACCTTTTGACGAAGCACTGTTCTAACGAAATGATCAAGTTCGAATGTCTTTCTGTCTATAACCTACCCGCTATCCCTTTGAATTTAACATTTGGCGGTCGGCGGTTCGTAACCACGTGACCGAGCCCGATATAGGAGTTCGCATTTCGCTCATCGTGATCGCATAGATCACCTATTTTTCATTTTATATTTTATTTATATTACGGAATATGGAAAAACGCTCATATTACAATAGGTGGTATTCAAGTTATCGATTTCGTTTTTTCAAATTTAACTTAGATTTATTGTTTGAAGTACTTCCGGTCGTACCGAAATATTAGAATCAGTATTATATCTTACTTCCAGAGCACAATATGCGTCACCTGACCAAATTGCCAGCTTTAGAGTATGTATCTTCATTATTATTAATTCGATTTTTATCTATAATGTATCGAATTGAGCAGAAAAAAGGCCTTTGTAATAATACTTTTTCCAAGGCATTACATATGAAGAAAAGATTAACATTCGGAATATATTGCAGGCTGATAAAACTAGGCAATCTTAGACTTTTTTTGGGGTGAGTCAATTTTTCCCTGATGTTGGAATGAAAATTCAACGATGACATTTTCACTCATGTAGGACGAAACTGAAATAATTAAAAAAAAATCACTAATACTAAACTTATATGTTAACAAGCGACACATATTCGTACTGAAATCGATATTTACAATAAAATATGAAGAAATACACCTACTGCGCCATTTGAAAAAATTATTTCCGGTATAACCAATATACTTCAAAAATCTTTTCTTTGTTGAATAAAAAAAAAAGTCGATACCTTATATACCGTGTTTCCATATTCCGTCGACAGCGGTATAGCTCTTTATCAGGCCGCACACCAAAGAAACATGATACGAGAAACAAAAACATGAAATGTTTTATTCATAAAAACCCCTGTGTCTATTTCAATCATTGAAAATGTTTGTTTTCCAGTATCATAAAACAACGGAAAAATGAGCATTTTCGTGAAAAACTCAATAAATCTTTGTTTAAGTACTTTTAAGAAAACAAAAACCCTCTAGCATAAAAATTGAGGGTCCTTACTCCATTTCATCCAATAGTTGAAGAGAATGAAAAGGACCATAATTCATATTTTTTTTATTAAGTTGGGTAGGAAATATTTAAAATGTCATACGGTTCATAATGAATGCTGAATGCTGGAAACGACAACCTCCAGCCAAATTATGTGAACGTAGTTTACGTGTCATGGATTGCCGTGCAAGTTCAAGGATTTTTTTGTCAGTACCTTTTAGGGTGATATCTCGAAAAGGGATGGCTGAGAAAATTTTGTTGTAGAGAGACTCATTTTAAATTTCACATGCTTAATTTTGTGGCATGAATTTAAAAACAACCTGTATGTCTATGCGTATCTGTTAGTCGAATTCATACCTAAATGAATTATCATTTTCAATATGGTTTTTGGTATTAAAATTGTTGCATAGCATATTATCTGAAAACATCAAAAATTGCTCACTTCTCTATTGCATGAAATTGATATTCTATAAACATTTTGAAAACATATATAGTCGAAATGCAATATTTCCATCGACATCTTAAAAACATTCATATCTTTGGTTGGGAGACTTTATATAAATAATAGTTCTTAAGGATGAAAATCAATTCACAATTCTTTGAGGTTTAAAGTTAGATTTTTATTTATGTATTCTAGATGAGCAAATATTGTCGAATAATGATGTCTTATTTCGATGAATGTGGCATGGCATATCTATTATACGTCGAAACGTTATTATTTTTTCGATAGTATCAATTAGATGTCTTATAAACATTTCAAAAAACGTGTGGTCGAATTGAAATACAATTATCGACATATTTGAGACATACAAACCGTACGTTTAAAGACAATATATACAGTATATATCTAAAAAATGTCAATCAATCTACTGTTTTATGACCATATGAGTTAGATGTTTTATCGATGTATTTTAGATGACAAAAAAGAGCCAAATGTTGATGTCTAATAGACGTAAAACAAAAGATGTCCATTAAACGTTAAATAAAATACCTCCTCCACGATTTTAAAACTTCAATATTTAATATACGGCTTTTGGAGGTGTGATCAAAAAGCTATAATTTTTTGGATATCTACAGGATATAAAATATTTTTCAGGTCTTAGATAATGCATCTAAAGGATGTCTTCTAGACATTATGTATAGAAAACATCTCAATTAGATAATCTTATTTCAATCAGATTTCAGAGCAAGATGGCTTTAGATCACTTTTAATATCCATTAGATGTCATTTAGATGTGAGTGTGTTGTTTGGGTACTATTACACTTTGGAAGGTTTTTATTTGGGATATACAGGTGTTTACTTTTAAATGGACAAAACTTCGGGGGTGATTAATAAAGGGTTTTTGCACAAAAATGTCATATAACACATGGTCGAAATGTTGACGGTTATTCTTCAATTTAACATTCCTTGGTTTCACGAAAAATTTCAAGGTTTTTCGCTAAAATGAACATTATTCAGTTTTCCATGTAGTCTCATCAAATTTGACCATATATTTGGAAAGAGCATTGCTACAAGATGAGACAGTCTATGTGCAGAAAACACTCCGACTTCAGGCGTGGTAAGAAAAAGAAACCACGATTCTGATTTCTATTTTCCCAATGGTTTTTTCGATGAATTATTATAATTAGGCACGCGCTTCCTCTTCAGTAAAAAAATACTTCATTTAGTGTACTTAGAAAGACATATCATCTTTTGTACAAGCTCCTAATTCTACGGTATAATATCATGGTTAACCTGACAACAACAAAAAGTCTGAAACTTTTAATGTAGTTTATGGAATCCATCAATTCATCTGTTATTTGTTATCTTTAGTGCACTCATTATCTACTTTTTTCCCACAAAAATTCAAATAATAAAAGAATGGGCGTACCCGATAATTTACTTTTTTCCCACGAAAAATGAGCGTAACCTGAATGAAACATCAGACAATCCACCAAAAAAACAGACTCACATTGACGACTTCTTCTTGATTTTGCCCATCGTGTCCCGCGATGGATAGAGCCCCACCTGCCCTTGAGGAGAACGACCTTGATCCAAGACCTTCAACACAAGGTCTCCACTTTTATTATCCGCAGCTCCTCTGGGACAAGATACCGCAAAAAGAATTTTATTGATAACTATGGAATTTAGTCAAGATGGCGGTCGATGAAGACGCGTTTTCAGATGTATCTGATAAAATCGAAAATGAACCGCAATCTATGAAATGCTGATGTTCAACCAAAAGCTGCAAAATAAGAGTTTGTGTGAAGTGCTTTGCGATTTTCCACATAGCTTGTGCAAAAAGGTACCCAAATATAAAGTTTTTAAATGGAAACAAAATCATATGCTGTGCAACAACAAACCAACAGGACGACATCATACAACAGATGTTAGATGTGTAAACTGAAAGTTTGGAGTTACAAGTGAGTTATTCAAAAAAATTGTTAGAGAGGCAGAAGACAAAACAATATTCTAAAACAGAATAATACTCTCCTCCTTAATAAAATCGAAAGTTTGGTTAGATCAGACAATGGAAAAAATGATGTACACAATATAACAGATAAGAAACAAACACAAAAAATGTAATTGCGCGAGGAAACAACATGAAGTTACCTTCTTTGGCAATGTCAACCAATACGTCAACTGAACAACAGATAGCGCAACAAACAAGATACAGATTCCTTCACTAATGTTACAACAGGAACTGGAGCTAACCTAAATGTCAACAAGAGAACGTAAACAAATAAATTCTACCAAACATGATGACAGAGAAAACAGTTTCATCGAAGTAAGAAATAAGAGGCGAAACCAAAAAAAAACTATGAAAAGAACATAGGAACCGGGAAGGAAGGCAAGGATTTTGCAGGACAGGAAAAAAAGTTTGGCTCTACATCTATAGAGTCAAAAGATCCACAAATGAAAAAATTATACATGAATATATTTCAACAAAACAAGGTTTCACACAGGAGAGCATAATGGTAAAAGGAATTCCATCAGATGAAACAGTCGAACTTCGATAAATCGAATTTTTGATAACTCGAATCAAATTGGTTTATTATTTATTCAAATTGGTTGGCAACAGCGCTAAAATTAGAAATTAGTGTAATTTTTGTTCGATAAGTCGAACTTCTATAACTCGAATATCTTGATACCTCGAACGAAATATTTGGCGGCACATTCGATAAGTCGAATTTTCTGGGGTAATCCCTCATTTACGTTAGATTTTCAAGTGCTATTATCGCCGAAAAATCTTGAAGAGGACTCTAAATGGTTTCGAAAAAAACGAAAACTTAACATTTCTCTAATGGACTGCGTTGATGAAATATCCAATGCGTGGAATATAGATGTTAAATCTGAGACAATTGCTAATGCTTCATGATTATCTGCACGTGGAGGACGATGTTGTTACTTCGGAGTTTCCCACAGATGAAGATATTATTCAATATTACAGGTCCGAGTCAAAATTCGTACAGATCAATGACAAAGATGACAATAAAAACGACATGACGGATGATGATATGGAAGATGATTGCAACAACCTCCTTCTAATGAGTCGGTAGCAAATTCATTAAATCATTAAACATTTTGCGTTCATTTTTGAAAACAAACGAACATACAAATGACTCGCTATACAGGGTGTTCCTAAATTGAACGTACACGAAAAGGGGAGATTCCTTGAGCGAGTTTAAGAAAAAAAAGTCTCATAAACATGGGGTCGCAAACGTTTCGTTTTCGAGATACAGGAGTGTTGAAGTTTGAATTTTTTTCAAGTTTTTTCCTCATAGTATCTACACTTCACAAGATATTCAACTGAAATTTGGCATAGATATTACATTTGAGGGTTTTCACCACGTGACATGGCAATTTCAATAGAAGATCTACAGGGTGATATTTTTGCTGGAACACTGCCACCTGTTCTTCTGCAGAACTTTTTTTTGGTGAGCAACTGTTAATTTGAAAAATGTAAAAAGAAGCTTTGTTCTTATACTAAACTTTTCGGTCTCTTGTACTTTTGTCGTATCTACCACGATTTCGAGAAAAAAAATTTTGAACGATTCTCTCCTAATCCTCGTGAAAGTCCAATTATTATGGGAAACCACTTTGTAAGCTGTGGTGAATGAATTCAGTGTCAGTTTTATGGAAATTTTCCTGATCTGTAGCGATGATTCATAAAGATTCGATAAACTCGTATATTAACACATGTTTTTGATTAAAACTTTAACACCCTGTATTTCAAAAACGAAACGTTTGCGACCCCATGTTTATGAGACTTTTTTTTTCTAAACTCACTTAAGGAATCTCCCCTTTACGTTTGTACGTTCAATTTAGGAACACCCTGTATAACGGTTTGAACAACATTGAAGCTTTTTTCGAAAACCAAATAAAAAATCTTTTCGTCAGTAACAAATAACCGAATATTTCACAGTGAAATAAGCGCTGAGGATGTATGTTTCCAGTTTCTTTTTACGTACCTATATGTGAAAATGTATGAGTAAATCTATAAATTGACAGTGTGAATATTATTTGACTTCATTACTTTCATGTTACATCATTTACCACATAAAAAATACATTAAGAAAAAATGTTTTTTCAATAACTCGCTAACGCGCGTTGAGCGCTCATCATCTGAACGTACCCTTATGTTTCTATGTTTTTTTGTTTTGCACTGATTGTTTACATAAATCACGGAACCTCCGTGTTAACCTTCTTCCCGGCACATACTTTCAGCCAGTTTGAAATTTTTCAAGCCCATTTGGTTGATTTGATCTTGAGATTTCCAGGGTTCAGTTAAAACAAAGTATAAGACAATCTGGATTGTCAGTTAGAAGTTTTTCTAATTTGTCGACACTATTTCCCAGTGACCGAACATTCTGATGAATAGGGAAAGGTGAGGTATAATGATCCCCTTAAGGGAAAATTTCAATTGTGGCTAAAGTTGAAGGCAAAACCGCAAGATTTCAATTGTTGAAGGTAGTGAATTTACTTAACTATGTATCTGCCTACTTATTTTTCATTTCATCCATGTAGTTTTTTTGTATAACATATTTTTGTACAAGTTTAGTAAAGGATCATTTTATACACCCCTGTGGATAAAATGATCCCTGGGGTAGGCGCAAATGATCCCAGGGATCATTTTGTACTGTGAGTTAATAAATATCAAATAAAAAATGAAATAATAAACTCTGCTGTTTATTTGAATGATAATATGTATTGTTCATAACAATTAAGTATGTAAGCAAGTCACACAAAACAAAATATTCGATGGGTTGAAAAATAATATTTTTCTTGGGCGTTTCTCAAAGTCGAGAGAAATTCATCCACCACATTCTTATTAAAACCTCGCGCACGCATTGTAATGTCTGGATATCTATTTCTAAATCCACGAAGCCATCAAGTCCAGCTTTTCTTTAGCTTCGGAAAATTGATGCGGTAATTATTTCTTTCTGCCATTCTTGGTGGGCTGAAGTTAAGAATCCTGAGTGGTCAGCCAGTATATATTCTGGACTCCATGTCAATAAGTTCTAGTTCTTGTCCCAGGTTGAACACTGTTTGTTTGCTACCTAACTTTTTAGCTGAGCCTACAGCTATTTTATTTTACCTTCGGCTCTTCTTTCTAATACCACAGCCGTCTAAAGTACAAGCCCTGAACAGCGAAATATGGCAACGCCGCAGGGAGGCCAGCCAGATGAAAACAACACATAGGCTTTACCGCCTTACCGGTTAGTTACACACGTGGTGCGTAAATCTATGCGTGGTATCGTTTGTGTGGCTAAATTAGTGAAAACAGTGGGTGAAAATCTCGGTGAAAATAGTGCGATACGTTTTAAGTGAAGTGATTTAGTGAAGTGAAATAAAGTTCAATTCGATTCTGTATTGTGTAGTTTGGATCACCTTTTGAGGATATGGTACGGAAATGTCGTGTCCTGCTTGCAGGAGCAATTATTCCTATCTGAAACATCGAAAATATGTGAGTTCTTTTAAAATTTCCTGAAAATGAAAATCCCCTATAGTTCAGTTTGAATCAATCATATCGAAAAGAAATATGTAATTACAGAGGAAAAGTATTTAAAACCGGATGGAACTATTCAAATGGTTTCATTAAGACAACCCAAATTAAAACCAAACGCTGTTCCAAAAATTTTTCCAAATTTACCGAAATACCCTCGGAATACTTTCGAAACCGACTCCAAAAGAAAGGCCGATCCGCAGTTGAGAAGAAATGATATTATTATAAGACAGAAAATGAATAGAAAGCTTTATGAACTCTGATATTATGGTAGATTTTGATGACCTTATTAATAATTATTCAAGTAAAATAGACATTTCAGGTTGGGAGATTAAGAAGGTCAACAATGCAATTTATTTTTATATACTCAATTTAGAAAAATAATAACTGTCGATGTTTCTTTACAAATACATAGAAACCTTCTAACAAAATTATTCATAAAAATGTTCAGATCTCTACAAATGATTTGAAATGGATTCCTCGTTTCGATCCTACCCTCAATAGGTGGTCTCAACTGATAAATTTGCTTACTACATAGTTATAAAAACGTAGGCAATGAGGATTCAGATCATTCATTAGATTTGCTGCAATGTTCCTTATCTTCCTTAGAGGCATTTTTTTAGATAGGCATAATGAAAATTTCGACAAACTGAGACAAATTGAAATCATTACTGACCAATTGAGGCAAATTCTTTCTTTCTAATAAAATTAAGTACTCCTCAAGTACAATAATAATGTCATTTATATTGCATTCCAGTCTGCTTCATGCTATGAATTGATGCGAAAATTTTCATTAGATCGTGTCGTAGTTCTGTTCATTAATTGATGAAATTCATATAAATTCCCGTTTGGATTATATGTAGTTCGAAAAATATATTGGGAGCGCGACTGTTCTTGCTGAACAATAAATTGAATAACAAATATCTACAATTCAGATTCATTATGATTGAGATTCTCAAGCACAGATATTCAATTTATTGACTAAGTATATAGGGTCAAATATTGTTTATTCCTTCGAAAATTGCTGATGCCTTGCCTTCAATGCAGTTTTATATTCGCATCCCGCGCTATCGCATCGATAGATAGGCCTCGGAGTAGCCTCCCGTCGACGTTTCAATGCGGCGTTGCCAAACTGTGTTCCAGGCTTTCTCTATAGACGGCTGTGCTAATACCATTACAGGGACCTCAAATTCTCTTCTCGCGGTTTTGTAAGCCATACCATCTCTAATGCCTTTTGCATATGTTCTTCAGGCCTCTTTTGGCGATAAGTTTTACGTTTATAAATTCTCGGCCTGATTTGTAAACAAAAACTATTAATGGGGTAAATGATTCCTGGGATCATTTTAGACACACAGAAGGGATCATTTCACCCCAAATACGAAATTACAAAATATCGATCAAAACAAAACCTTCACATACCGCGTGCGATGATCGAACATGGCTTAAATATTAACTAACTGCTACTATATACCCGCAAATAAAACAACATTTCAGTAAACACTTACATGGAAAAAAAACGAAAGTCCAAAAACCTGCTTACCTTAGATCAGAGCCACACTTTTTGATTATTTTTTAATAAAATCACGCCAAGCACTCGCACCGCATTGACATTTTACAGGTAACTCGCAGGGGCGCAGAGGAACATGTTTCATGTGTATTTGGATAGATGGTACAAGCTGTTTCTGATTTACGGCGGGGGATCATTGACCCTTAGGAATCGTATTACCTCACTTTCCCCTAATACTTATCACCTGGGTCGAGTTATACTCATTAATGGCTTTTAAATTTGTTGAGGGTCTATCATCTGTGACAGGCCCTCTTTTTTGAAAAAGAACTTCGAGACTATGATCCTTCGGGCCACACGTTTTTGTCCCATGCTTGCCTGAGATTTTCTTGACGAATAGTCACTTTCATCGATACATATTTATATGGGTGTCTAGATTGGTGTAACTCACAACTGGCATCTGGGAATTTCTCATTTAAAATTTCCAATAAATCACTGGGTTTTGTCTCAGGGTGCAGCCTGGTAACATGAAGAGAAACATACTTTGGAATAGTTTGAACGTTTCCTGCCTGGTTGTTCTGTCCTACCACGAATCTACGATTTGTCCTGCGTTTGACGAATTGCCATCCATCATCTTGCTTATTTTCTCGAACATGGGCATTTTCGTTAACAGGTTGTTTGTTATTCTTCCTAATGAGGTTATGTGTAGTATTAGCCTTGTTTATGTAACTCTAGTTGTCCAATGAAGTGTAGTTCGGGAGTTAGCTCACAGAGGGAGCTTTGGTTTAGATGTGCCCATTCATACATTCAGTTTGAATTTTACTACGAATTCATTGCGCGCAAATTAAGAAAGTCAAATGTTGCTAAATAGTGTAACGAAGATGGGGATATATAAAAAAGAGAAGCAAATAGTGAAGTTGACCAAACTCCCTCTGTGAGCTAACTCCCCGAACTACACTTCATTGGACAACTAGAGTTACATAAACAAGGATATTAGCTTGTTTACTTGCCACATTCGAATTACTCTCGTCTTTGTTTACAATATTAGCGTATGTTATATTAGATCCACTGCTCATGTTTTCATTTCTTATCTCTTGTGTTTTTGTTGAGTATTCTCGATTCGGGAATATTTATTTAAATTAATGATTTTCTCCTTAAGAAGATTTAAATTTTCTCAGGATAGAATTGTTTGAATCTTTTTCTTCAACTAATTGACGTAACAACGTATTCTCTGCTGAGATGACCTTATGATCGCTAGCGATATTCTTATTTGCCATTAGATTTCCTTTGCACTGATCACATGCCCAGAAATATTGGGGTTTTCAGAAAGAATTGTTTGCCAGCTATCTTTGATGGCTACAATTAAGAGCAACAAAAATGACACCATCAAATTGCTTGGAATTACATTAGACGGGGCACTTTCATGGGAGCCACACATCGATTCATTAAAAAGAAAACTTGCAGTGGCATTTACACTATCTCTGTTGTTAGAAGAGTTTCCTCTAGAGGACAGCAGTGATCTCCTATTTTGCCAACTTCCATTTGTTGGCGACATATGGAATCCTCTTGTGGGCACATCTGTCCATGCCATTGACATCCTGATCCTCCAGAAGAAAGCGGTGAGAACTATATTAGGGCTAAAACAGACAGAGAGGCTGTAGGGAAGCGTTTCGGGAACTTAACATACTCACCATACCAGCAGTATATATATTGAGTGCTCCACATATGTCCACAAAAACTTAGACACCTTTCCATCCAATAGCACATTCCACAATTTTAATACACGAAGCCGAAACAAACTTACCATATCCCATACCAGAACGGAAGTATGCCCAGCAGGGAGTAGACTACTGGGGACCTAAAGTCTACAATAGGCTTCCCAATGCCATTAAAGATCTGAATGTGAAAAAATTCAAGAAACATGTCAAAGCGATCCTGGTACAGATACAATATATAATCAAGAAGAATTCTTAAATTAATTACTATTGACGAAGCATGTAAATTATTGATGCTGAATAATTATTATTATTATTGTATTGTACACAATTTAGGTGGTACTTATCTTCACAGAAAAAGCACTTTATTTTTTTGCTCGAAACAATAAATTCTCGGAGCATTTTCCACACACGTCTACACTCGGCGACATCTTGTACTCATAATCATAGTTAATTCCAATCAATGATAGTAATATAGCTATTATTACACTAGGGAAATATGAATAGTATATTTCCCGAGTTGTCCTAGTTACATCCCGAGGGCGAAGCCCGCGGGATGTATGAGGCAACCGTGGGAAATGTATCATATTTCCCGTGTTGTAATCAATAGTTTTTTTCTGATCGATACCATATCGTTTTGAAATGGAAAAATTAATATTATATTGTAAATTATTGATTCAATTGGATTTTTTACGTTGCTATGGACGTGTTTGTGAGAATCATGGTTGACTGTTTTATTTTGACGTCTTGTCAGATAAATCATTGAAATAATGTCGAACTACGTCGAAACTCAAGCGGCGAAAGCCCATGAATTTTTGATTCGGCCAAATCTAAAGCTGCTCATAGTAAAGAGTATGAGGCTTTCGGGAGTGGAAAGAAAAAGTTTGGTGGACGGTTCAGCGAAAATATTTTGCTAGCATATTTTGAAGATTTGGTATGTGCTCTGATTCTTGTTCTTTTCAATGTATGATTAATTCATTAGATCTCCTGTTGCAGGAATGTTCACCAAACACGTTATGGCCAAAATTATCTATGTTAATCCATGCTACATTTGAAGGAGAAACGAAAGTCAAATTATACGATGAAGTGGAAGTATTTGTTAAGAACAAAATAAAGGATCCGTTCCAAAAAATCAGCAGTGTTGTCCCGGGAGCAGATCAAGAATTTTTGATAGAAGCACCAAATGACTTTTTTCTGATGTATGAGGTTGCATAATATACTATTTTTCTCAACCATCAAAAAATGTTGACTTTTTTGTACTATTTTCAGGTGCAAAAGTCATAATTCTCTTACCGTACAAAATTTGCTCGTTGTTTAGCAACACTTTTAATCCTAGGATTAAACAATACCTTACTAGAACACAAGCCATGAAACAGATGAGTGACGTCACCATAGTAGCCACTCGTATTATTACTCAATGTCATTTCCACAAAATTATTTGTCAATTTAGATTTCATTTCCAACAGAAATGAAAATTATGTTTTTCTGAGTACGTAGGGTTTTTGTTAACACAAGAACCAATTTCGTGGTTATTTACGATATTTATTGAGGAAAAAGAAATATGATGGATAGTGAAAATAGTGTTTTTCTCAGTATAACTGAATATTTTCGATATTTAGAAGCAACTCCAAATGGAAGTCATGTAATTGAAAGTAAGTACATTCAAATTTATGAATAATCCATTATCAACACAAAAAACATTTTAGGAGAATTGGTCTGGTCATATTGTGTGTAGAAGTTTGAGTAAAAGCGATGCTTCCAGAGCTTGATTTATGTTCAAAAACTTCAGCCAAATAATGATTGTGAGGATTCGCACAATATAGGCTTCTAGTGTTCGTGAAGCGGTGATAATATCAGTAACATGCAGAATCCACAAGTGATGTGGGTGCTTTAGAGAGAAGGTGCAGCTATTTGCACTGAAACCAATTGGAGAAGCCACAACGTGACAACGTCGCTATAGAACGGTGCTCCTGCAGCGGTTCCATAATACAAAACCAAGTCAAGTCAGTCTTAATCATATGACGACAGGCGAAGGTACGCCAATTCAACTAGAGACCGACGAGTCAAGATCGCCGGCCTTCTCTTTTGTACAATTCAATTAAAAATAAATACAGTCCACTAAAATCGAATATCAATATTCAATACAATCACCATTGGTCCTATCGGCCGGATTGCAAGAATCAAGAACAATTTCAATATTTGAAACAGCGGTTGGAAGAAAACAACACGCATATCAAGAAACGGCAGGTGCAGAGCCAGCTACGAGACAGGAGCGAGCGAGACGGCGGTATTCCTGCACAGAACCCGAGCGAGACGGAGCTTCGACGATTCCACTGCAGCGGGAAGCCAGCTACGATAGACGAAGAGAGGTGTACGCCTGCAACGAGAAGCAGAGTGAGACAGAATCCCCTCTTTACAATTCCAAGTAAGATCGTTCCTATAATTCCTATAACTATCCATACGAGAGTTAAATATTAGTAACGTTGAATTCAAAGTCAATTCAATACGATAAGCTAGTATCACAAGAACAATATCACAAGAACAATTCACAAGAACAATTTCACAAGAATAATTAGTCACAAGAACAATGTCAAATTTACCAAAGCTCAGATTTCAAAGAGGTCAATTTAAAGCCACTTTAACAAGATTTAGAGGATTTGTTAACTCAATTGATTTAAACAATATTGATGAAATCACAATTACCCAACTCAAAGTTAGATTAGATAAGATTAAACCAATATTAAACGAATTCACATCAGTGCAAGCTTCCATCGAGTTCGAATTGAGCGGATCAGAAACAGCAGAACAAGAACTGCAACAAGAATGTAATGAAATTATAAATTTTGAAAAATCCTATTTTGAATTAATCAGTTACACACAAAATTTGATAAACAATTTTGAATACAAAAATGCTGATATCACAAGTTCTATAACAGTCAATAAAAATTCTGTCAATTCATTGCAAGCACATTTTAAGCTTCCTGATATTAAGCTACCAATTTACAGAGGTTCATTTGAAACATGGCTCGAATTTAGAGATACCTATCATTCATTAGTGCACCACAATGCTAACATAAGTCCAATTCAAAAATTTTATTATCTCAAATCCTGTTTAGAGGGTGAACCATTGAAACTAATAAGTTCTGTTGAAGTAAGTGAAAACAATTATAGTGTTGCATGGTCAATGATCAAGGACAGATATGAAAATAAAAAATTGATAGTGCATAACTATATCAAAGGCCTTTTTGACAGTCCAATAGCTGTCAAGGAATCTCATACTGAATTACGCAATTTACATGATAATTTTAGGAAAATCTAAGATCTTTGAAGGTTTTAGGGCTACCAACTGATAGTTGGGATGCACTTCTGGTGTATATGCTTTGTACCAAGTTTGACAATATAACAAAACGAGAGTGGGAATCGTATCGGACACAAGCCGAACTCCCCACAGTAGATGAAATACTAGAATTTCTAAAACGAAAATGTGAATTATTAGAAAAATTAGAAATTACCAAAGGTGAAACAAAAACTATCGAAAAACAATTTTCTAAATTTCAATTCAATAAATCGAATCGTACCGAAAAAACTAGGTCATTTAATACTACGACAGAAAGAAAAATTACGTGCTATTTCTGTAAGCAAGAGCATTCCATATTTCAATGCGAAGGTTTTCGGGAATTAGACATTCCTGCGAGAATAAATCAAGTAAAAATACTAAAACTATGCACCAATTGTTTCGATCCCAATCATATGAATATCGATTGTAAAAGATCCAATTGTCGTATCTGCAAAAAACGGCATAATTCGCTATTGCATTTGTCTCCTAACAATTCAAACATTTCGAGTCAGGACGTGAATAAGAACGAAAACACGGGAGAATCGACCAGCGGTACATACATGACAAGCACGCAAGAAGGTGAGGGTATCGCGTACGACAGAGATCGCAATAGGATGGACACGACGGTTCGTCGCGACTCTGCTGGAGACGATAAGGTGACTCGATCCGCGAGTAGGGCTTACAATGTTGCCGAGATTAACAATTCAGAAGAGAACTCACAGCCTTTACTGAGTACAGCGGTCATTCGTGTTCACGGCAAGAATCGGTTCCTTTATGCTAGAGTACTACTAGACGCAGGTAGTCAAAGTCATTTTATTTCCGAAAGACTGGTGCAACAATTAAAGTTGGATAAAAAACCAGTGAATTATTCGATAGTAGGCGTAGGAGAGTCGAAGGTCCTAGCTGCCCAACACAAGACCGAGGTAAATTTTGGTTCAAGAATCAATAACTATAAAAATAATATCTCTTGTCTTATTATTCCTAAGATAGCACAAAAATTACCAAATACGTCATTTAAGGTTTCTTCACGATCAAGAATTAACGAACTAACTCTAGCGGATCCAAATTACAATTTATCTCAAGATATCGATATGCTTTTGGGAGTTGGTATTTTCTATGACATTTTAATTATGGAACAAAAGAAAATTGAAAACATGCCTATATTACAAAATACACAACTCGGTTGGATTTTTGGAGGCAATATTCCATATGTTAAACCAAATTCGACCAAAACGATTTCATGTGTAACAGTTAACGAGTCTTTGGAAAATGCTCTAACTAAATTTTGGACGGTCGAAGAATGCGATAATGAAAGAGTTCTTACTAAAGACGAAAAATTCTGCGAAGAACATTTTGTGAACAATGTCAAGCGTACCCCAGAGGGTAGATTCATAGTAAATTTTCCATTCAAGGATAATGTAAAAAATTTGGGGCAATCCGACAAAATGGCAGTAAATCGTTTTTATGCGTTAGAGAGACGTCTTAATAAGGATAAACTGCTAAAAAATGATTACTGCGATTTCATTAAGGAATATATAGAGCTAGGTCACATGCGTAAATTAGAGGATTTCAATATAAATACAAATTTTCAAGACGGCTATTTTCTTCCTCATCATGCGGTAGTTAAGAATTCGAGTATCACTACCAGGACCCGAATAGTTTTCGATGCGTCAGCTAAATCTGACAGCGGGATTTCGTTGAACGATGTTCAGTACGTCGGACCTACGTTGCAAGATGATTTATTTTCTATTATATTAAGATTTAGACAATACAAATATGTCTTGAATGGAGATATTTCGAAAATGTATCGCCAAGTTCTAATGGATCCAAGAGAGAGAAAATATTTGAGGATATTTTGGCGAGACAATGATGAGAAACAAATAGAATGCTATGAATTAAACACGGTAACGTATGGAACTTCATCAGCGCCACACCTGGCTGTACGTTGTCTTCAGCAACTAGGCACGGAAAATAAGGATGAATATCCAATCGCGAGTAAGGTAATTTGAACGACTTTTATATCGATGACCTATTAACGGGCTCAGACAGCTTATCTGAATTACGAGATATTCAGCGAGACGTCGCGGAAATATTAAGAACCGGAGGTTTTCAACTGCGGAAATGGTTGTGTAATAATAGAGAATTACTAGAAGAAATAAATGTAGACGATAATTTATCTTCAGGTATCCTACATTTGGGTAAAGACGAAAATAATAAAACGCTAGGTATTTATTGGAATGCATTTAATGACAACATACAATATTCAATTAAAACATTTGAATTTCCAATAAATTTATCGAAACGAGTCATCCTGTCCACGACAAGTCAAATCTTCGATCCATTGGGATTAGTTGGTCCTATTATCGTTGTAGCAAAGATGTTTCTGCAACGTTTATGGCAGGAAAAATTAGACTGGGATCAAAAGGTATCGGATCATCTTAGTGTCACTTGGAAGGGTTTCTGTAATGAATTGTTACTATTAAATAATCTCAAAATTCCGAGATATGTCTGTTACGAAAGGTACACTTGTATCGAGTTACACGGATTCGCAGATGCATCCGAAAAGGCATACGGTGCATGCATTTATATTGCTTGTAGAAGGCAAGACGAGTCTTACAATACTCAATTGCTATGTTCTAAATCGAGAGTATGTCCGTTGAAGCAAATAGCGCTACCCCGATTGGAATTATGCGCAGCGGAACTATTAGCGAAATTAATGCGAAAGGTCATAAAGGCGAGTGAAATTACTTTCGATCAATGTTTTTATTGGACGGATTCCACCGTTGTATTAGGTTGGATAAATGGATGCCCGAATCAGTGGAAAACATTTGTCGCTAATCGAGTCTCGAAAATACAGGATCTGTCGAAACCAAGTCAATGGTACCACATTGCTGGTAAATTCAATCCAGCGGATTTATTGTCGCGCGGTACAACCGTTTCTCACCTTTTAGATTCTAAGATATGGTGGAATGGTCCACAATTTTTGTCGAATAAAGAAAGAACTGAGTTCGTGCTAAAAATACCGAATCAAGAATTACCGGAAAACGAATATTAGTTAATCTGTGTCAAAAAACTAATCAATTGGAATTACCATTTAATAAATTTTCAAATTTCAAAAAACTACAAAGAACAATAGCCTATTGTCTAAGATTCATTTCGAATATGAAAAGCAAGTCAATGAAGACGAGCGGAATTTTAACCGTCGAAGAGTTGAAAAAGGCTCATGATCTAATAATGAAATTTTCCCAGAAACAATCTTTCCCTGAGGAATATAAATTATTAAAAAGGGGAGAAAAACTCAATACTTCCAGTAAATTGTTGGCTTTGAATCCATTTATTGGAACAGATGGTCTAATTAGAGTAGGAGGCAGGTTATTAAATGCTGATGTAGATTACGCCAAGCAACATCCTATTTTATTGGACACAAGGCATCATGTAACATTACTGTTGCTTCAAGCGGAGCATGTGAGACTGATGCATTGTGGACCGAATCAGCTTCTATATTCGGTAAGAGAACAATATTGGCCGATAGCAGGCCGCAGATTAACGCGATCGGTAGTAAAAAAATGCATAATTTGTCGCAAGGCCCAGCCTATAGGTTGCAAATATTTAATGGGAAATCTTCCTTCAGTAAGGGTTAATAAATACATTCCGTTTACAAATGTTGGACTAGATTATGCCGGACCTATCCTCATCAAAGATAGGAAATTACGAGGCGCAAAGTTAATAAAGAGTTACATTTGTTTGTTCATTTGTATGAGTACAAAGTGTGTACACCTAGAGTTGCTTACCGATTTGTCATCTGAAGCATTCTTGTCTATGTTCAGGAGATTCATTGGCAGACGAGGTCGACCATCTCATTTGTTCTCAGATAATGGCACTTCTTTCATCGGAGCTAATAATGAACTTAAAAAATTTATAGAAGCTTCTTCGACTTCGATAGCTGCTGCACATGCGAATGAAAACATAAGCTGGCATTTCATTCCCCCTAGAGCTCCTAATTTCGGAGGTATCTGGGAATCAAATATAAAACAGGTAAAATATTACTTGAAAAGAATATTGAAAAATACTAGTTTGACGTATGAAGATATGATGACAGTTTTAATACAAATTGAAGGTATACTTAACTCTCGTCCCCTCTGTCCTTTATCTTCTGATCCTTCCGATTTCAATCCCTTGACTCCATCTCACTTTCTGCTCGGAAAAACAATCTCTTCTATTCCTGAACCTGGATATGTACAATTACCAGATAATCGTCTAGGTCACTATAAGTATCTGCAGAAGATCATTCAAACCTTTTGGCAGCGGTGGTCAGTTGAATATATTTCTGACCTGCAAACAAGAACGAAATGGAAGAAAACGTCGAAAATCTCCTCCAAGTCGGCAGTTTGGTATTGGTTAAGCAAGAAGATGCACTTACCTACTCCTGGCGTTTGGGCAGAATCATCGAGTTGCATCGTGGAGCTGATAATATCATCAGGGTAGCCACAGTGAAGTGTAGTGATGGTTCGGTCTGTAAAAGAGCTATTTCGAAGATATGTGTTTTACCAGTGTCTGGTATATAAAAAGACTATACATACTTACCTTTACTTTTATACAAGAATTGTTTATTTTGTTGTAAACCTTATATTGAAATAATATTTCAAGGCCGGCGGTATGGAGAAGCCACAACGTGACAACGTCGCTATAGAACGGTGCCCCTGCAGCGGTTCCATAATACAAACCAAGTCAAGTCAGTCTTAATCATATGACGACAGGCGAAGGTACGCCAATTCAACTAGAGACCGACGAGTCAAGATCGCCGGCCTTCTCTTTTGTACAATTCAATTAAAATAAATACAGTCCACTAAAATCGAATATCAATATTCAATACAATCACCACCAATGTACAGTAGAGACCTCACTATCCAGACTAATTGTTATCATTAAGCACTCGTGGATACTGAATGTTTACCCTAATATCTATTTGAATAATTGGAAAGAAATACATATTTTCATCCCAAGCAAAAGATCAAGATTCATGTAGTTGCAGTTCCCAGAAGGTCAAATTAAGCCGTAAAGGCCCATTTCAAATGATAATATTGGTGCCCCTGTTGCAAAAACCTGAGCATTTTTGTTTGATGACGTGTTGATTTATGTTTTTCTTTTGATCAGAAAATATCTGTAGGGATATTTAATTTGATGTTACAAATGGAATTTAAATATTCTGCTTCATAAAAACCTTTACTAACATTTTGATAGTTTTCAGTATTTCGAAAGAATTCAAATGACTGGGAAAATGAAATGGTAAATAAATAAAATATAAATAAATAAATGTTTATTTCTCATAGCAAAACTTTACATGCACTTATACAATGATGAGGCTATGCAACATTTTAACAGACGATATTTGAAGCCGTAACAAACACTTCTCTCCTTCACCATTTTTTTCTATTTGGCTTGGTTGAAAAGATACAGGTGTTAAAAATCTCTAATTAATTAATATTTTTTCTTGTGTCTTGCTAACACTTTCATTGAATGTAATGATTTCTAAAATAAAGTTTTACATGCAGGAGATGCATCTTTTTAGAGTGAAATATTGTCTATTATCGTTTTTAAAATAACCATAAAATAAAAAAAAAATCGAAATTTGGAGAAACTAACTCATGAAAACTAACCAGTGATCGATATTCTATCTAGTTCAAAACCGTTATAATGTACTTACACACTTAAATAGTTAATAAAAGACGAAACATGTACATGCATTTAATTTTTATTAGCATTGAATTTGAATCTTTTAAGATCGGGCATCAATCTGGTATGGACCTTATCATTTCTTTTCTTTATATAATTTTTCAACAAAACATTGGACAAAGGTTTTATCAATAACTTGAACAATTTTTCTTCAGTGTGACATGTGTTACTATGTCCAATAAATATGTCATCGAGTCCTTTGATTGCCTTAAATATTAAAGCACTAAGAATTTGGCGTTGGCACTTATGTCGTAGGAATTCCTCTTCTTTAACTAAGAGTTTTTGTAGTACAACATAAGCATATGCACATATCTGCACTACAGCCTGACTGGGGTAACACAAACCACCCCTCGACATACTAGATATCAAGCTCAAGTCTATTTCTGCAGCCTCTGATGATGTTAGATACATTTTGCAATACTCACATTTAATTTTTTTTAAAAGCGAATGAGTACTATAGCCTGCTACATAAACGAGGGGGGCCCATTCATTTGCTTTAATACAATCTATGTCATCATCACTAACTATACCACATTCAACTAAACTATTAGGAAAGCTCCTGTCTTCAAAATCAAAATTTTCATCAGCTTCTGAAGTAAACATTGATATTTCTTCTTTAGTAATTGAAATGTTACCAAAAGCCTTAGATTTTAAAATCAGTGGATCCACATTTTGAATTCGCAGTTTGCTCTCCATTTCAAAAACTTGTCTAACATGCACATGGTAATGTCCACCAGCTCCCAATCTACAAATTGTTTAGTAAATACATGGTGTATTTAAAGGTAAGGCTTTCCTTTGACAAGTGGTAGAACTAATCAAAATAAATGATTTTATCAAGAATTTCTTATATTCTTATTATAAGAAAAACATAAAAAAAAATCTTGGGCATCAAGACCTTAATACGACTCTACATTGTCTTAATCTCCCACGAAGAACGAATCACAAAGAATTCATTTAGTTTATTTTCATTATTTTCCAGTAAATAAATAAAGTACTGCGTTCGATACTGAGTTTACTTCGCAATCTTTTCACTAGAATTTATAAAAAATTCGTAATATTCTCCCTCAACTTTCATTAAACTATTTTTCATGAATGTAGGCCATACAAGAATACAAGAGGAAATTCTCACTCTCACCGCTAATAACTGGTCCAAATTTTTTATAGAAATTGTTCGAAATATATATATATATATTCTTTTGAAATCGAAAGCTAACATAATACAATACATAAAACAAAAATAAAAATCCCTAACTGAGGTTGGTGCAAAAACGAGGTACAATACTATTTTTTCGTATGATACCAGAAAAGCCTCACCTTTAAATATAGAACACCTTCAAAGCCACACTGGCATGTCAAAAGTAATGTTACTAATTTGACCACTAACTCAAAGGTATCAGTTACACATGCAACAAAAATTTCTTACCTATATTTTCCGAAACGCTCCTCAAGTTTATCAGTTTGAAATTTTCCCAACAGTAAATAATTGAAATTTTTAACATTTAAACAGTATTGAGAAATTTTAATTAAAGCACTTGTCGTGTGGTAAATTGCATCATGTGTTTCTTTCGTTAACTTCTGCCCTTCACTTTGTTTCCATTTTTGCAACCAAGTCAGAAAATTGTTTAGAAAGTCAAAAATGTGTTCGGAATTAATAGTTACTGGTTCTTTAAACGTGTTTCGTAGTCTCTGTCCTTTTAGGGGTGTTTTGACATTGACTATATCCCACCATTTGGTAATCAATGCAATGAAAACTGAGGTATCCTTATAAGACGACAAACATACTTTGGGTCCGAACTGTTCCAGGGCTGCTACAATGCTGTCATTAAATATTTGTAAAACTAGTTTAACATTTTGTCTTTCAATTGAAGAAGGATACAGAGCCTTCAATGATAAAGTATGTCCATATTTTATTAATTGACCGTTTTCACGCATATGCATTTCTTTTAATGCACCAAATGCAGCTACTCTCATTTCATTACCGAAGAAGTCTGGGAAATTGAAAATTTGTTCCGGTTTATTATTGATCCAATTGTTTCTAATATTTTTCAAAGTGTGTACTGGATCAATAACATAAAACAATGGTCTGGTTGTGTCTACAGGATTCTCATATGCAATCATTATTTTAGGAGGAGTAACAAAAAAAGACATCGCTTTTTTGTTTAGTGCATTGTTATCTGTTACCACAGAAATAACTTCAAATCCAATTTTCTCTAGTCCAACAATTACTTTTCTAATGATTGTATACAGATCCTCACCTTTAATTGTATGGACAGGTAAAATATGAGCCACATCCGAGTATTTTGAGCGAACACTACTCAACATGAAAGTATGAGCACTTGTTGCACGTTCCGTAGAATTGTTGGAGCTCCCAACAATATTTCCTCCCTTATAGTCCAAATTAGGATTTATATGTATCTCATCTACCATTAACGAAACAATTTTGTCATTACTTTCTAATAAACTGAATTTGTTTTTTATGTATTGTAAAAAATGTTCATCACTTTGTTCATATCTTGGATCCGTATTAAATTTCGCACAAATTGTTTGGATAGTTCGTGGGGACGGAAGGGTTAACTTACCAGATCCTCTTAAAAATTTATAGACATGCGGAGATATTTGGAAGATCAAACAAGAAAATAGCATCATTTCACATGAATATCTATATCGAGTTTTTGTTCCAATGGTCGAAAGCTGAATTTGTTCTTGCACAAATTTTATTGCATCAATACTGATATTTTCTTGACTATTTTCCATCTCTTCAGAAAGATCCTCCAAAATGTAATTTATAAAATCAAGTTTTTTCTTTATTTTATCACCACTCTTTTGAGTTAAGTTATTAAGACACCGCACACTAGAGCACAAAATTTTGTCCAAAAAATTTATGTCTGTAACACGAACAGGCAATATTAAGTCCCCAACATCACATTCCAGTTTTTTTGCCTTAATATCATTAAATAGTACATTAACGCTTAAGTCTTCAGTTACATACACTTTTATTTTAACATCCGGAATTTCTAATGATTCGTCCAAATAAAAAAAACACGGTTTCTTTCTCCTTTGGCTTTTATCCAACCTTCTGGAGCAGACACTTTGGTAAAAGCCTCAGCTAAAGTTGAAAATGACACGGCTGACTCATATTCTGCACAGGATTAAAGCTCTCAGCAATGGCTTTCTGAAGATCTCGACATTCCACTTCAGATCTCTTGGATTTAGGAGATACTCTGGTATGTACATCTGGTCTACTCAGGTAGGAAGGACAACCTGGCAATTTCGTTGGTATCGCTCCTAAAACGAATAGTAAAAGATAAATAGAAGGCCAGCTGATTAATAACATCTTTTCAACCTTTTTTCAACCTAGGAATCTTCAGTGGAATTTCGACTTTTTGACCTGTGACCTCATGTATATAACTTGTAGATCTTTCTACAAATTTTGCTTGGAAGTGTAGTTCGCAAACCTAGAAATGAGAAACTTCTGAGTTTCAGGCAAAACATATGAATTTGCAATAATTATTACCTTACTGCTGTTACTGGGAACGAAATCTTTCCTTTTAATTGCGTTCAACCAAGTTCTTTTTAGCTGCTCGTCTTTGGGAAACCCAAAGACTGCTACTTTTGGCCCTCCTGTGTAATTGCCCCTGCACTTTGGAACGGAACAATGAAATGGCATTTCAGCTGAAAAAAATAGCGAGATTAGCATAAAACGAACCAAAACCAAAATCAAAATGACCTCGAACATGAAAAGCAAAACTTTTATGAAATAGAACTAAAACAAATAAACTAGTGGTAAAATATAAAAAGGCCGTTTCCTTACCTGTTGAGAACTGATGTAACACCAAAACAGATACAATTTCAAGCAATTAACTCCGAAAAACACTCAAAAACGTAAAAAAACACGAACTGTCACCTAAATTTGATTGACTACTTACACACTTCACCCCCCTACCGCTGTCATTCTGTTTCATGGCCTTGTGTTCTAGTAAGGTATTGATTAAAAAAGCTACTTTTAATCCTTGGATTAAAGTAAATGCATTGAAGTCTACTTGACAATCACTGTCATGATTCTGTGGTTCAAATTCATAACCAAATTATGAACGATTTTTCACTAAAACCAATTTTATTGTAATTTTGACTTGCTGGAGAAAAATAGTATATATTATTCGGATTAAAAGTGCCCTATTTAACTCGCAATTCTGCATTCGCTCGGCTGCCCTCGCAACTGCAATATTGCTCGTAAAAAAAATATGCATTTTAATCCTTATAATATAATATACTAATTTTGAGTAAAATATGACTTGACGTTCATATTTCCTTGGACAATAAGACTTGACGTTTCATTTCCCTTGGGATAATGAGTGTGTTATGACATATGGTAACTAAGGCGATATTGCTCATTATTGATTCGATCAGAAAAAAAACAATATACAGACCTCGAGTGGCAATTTAGACGAATTTCTTGATAAAACTGAAGAACTGCTAATGAACATAATCGAGGAAAATAAACCAATCATACTTGCAAGAGATTTCAATATTGAGATGAAGGTTGAAACCCATCAAGAGCAAAACTATTATCACTGCTAGAGTCTTTCAACTTGTCTCAAACCATCTTGACAACACCAGAATAACCAATCGTTCAAGTTCATGTATAGACAATATATTTACCAACTTGGATATATGAAGGCTGAAATAATTAATTTGCACAATTCAGACCATATATGCACAAAAAATTAACATCAATAATAATGAGCCAACAAAATCAAATATGTTACATAGCAGGTCCTTCAACGTAAAGCCAAAGAGAAATTCACGCGCAAAGACTACAACAACAGGATTGGTCATTCATCTTCACTGACGACTTGAATGTGAGTATTAACGAAAAATGGCTAGCATTCCATTCGATATATAAGATGGTTTTCTCTGACTGTTTTCCTGTAAGGCATTTTAGTGAGAGAAAATGTAATCAAATACCTCAAGATATTGAACTAAACAGTGTTAAGCTCAACTTGACATTCTACTAGTAAACTCAACATACAAGAAACTTTACATGAAAACCAAAAAAGAATATGACAGATTGCTCA
Organism: Propylea japonica; assembly: GCA_013421045.1. Classification (NCBI taxonomy): domain Eukaryota; kingdom Metazoa; phylum Arthropoda; class Insecta; order Coleoptera; family Coccinellidae; genus Propylea; species Propylea japonica. The sequence continues at coordinate 6,202 of JACDNR010000373.1, read as the reverse complement.
TAAAAAACAAGTGCCGGATTAATGAAGAACGTATTAGAAATCCGATGATAAAAACAAGATGATGTGGAAAATATGCAATGAAATAAGGGGAAAACCAAGCAAAGAAATTGAATGCCAGATAGAAGGTTAGCCTGATGAAGTTGCTGCAAAGTTCAACCATTTCTTCACAATATATATAACACCAAGCAGATCGACAAATAATGTTACAGAACAAATTGAATCACAGTCGTACAATAAATCCATATACTGAACACCCACTACACTAGAGGAAATCCTTGAAATAGGTAAAAATTGAAAACAAATGCTCCAGTGCCGAAGATGAAATTCCAACCAACATCTTGAAATTATCCCTGCCTGTGATAAACGACATTATGTCACATCTAATAAACCTATCTTTCAAACAAGGCGTCTCCCCCCGAACAACTAAAGACAGCTGTGATAAGTCCATTATTCAAGAAAGGAGATCCAAAAGAGCTAAAAACTATAGGCCCATCAGCCTATTATCGAGTTTTCGAAAATCTTTGAGCTAAGCAATGGCTAACAGAATTGTCTGCTTCCTTAATGACTCCGAATTCTTCGCAAGTTCAAAGGCATATGATTCAATCGACAGAAAATATTGCTAGAAAAACTAGAAAATTGTGGAATCCGCGGACCAGCATTAAAATGGGCTGAGTCGTATATAAGTCTCAGAAAACAGAAGGTCAGGTGTGAAGAGGAAGGAAAACGGTCACTTCAGAAGATGTAATAAATGAAGAGGGTGTTATCCAGAGAAGCATTTTGTGGTGCCTCTGGTTTCTCGTATTTTTGAATGATCTAGGAAATGTGCGGACGTAGAAGAAGATGAATCGATGGTCAACTTTGTAGATGTACTAGAATCTATTGGTGGGAGCGAAAGATGCAGCAAACTAGGTGAAAGCCTGAAAAGACCTTTTCATGTGAACAATAACTTGGTTCGACTCAAACAAACTAGTGCTGAACACAGAAAAAACAAGCCTTCTAATTTTCAGCACACAACAGAACTAACAGAACGAAACCACAAAGTGTAAACCTTGCCGAGAACAACATCGAGTTAAGTGAAAGCACAAAGTTTTGGGTGTTTATATAGATTCCTTTCTTAACTTCAAAAGCATGTCAAATACATCAGTGGGAAAATGAATAAAAACATTTTTGCAATGAGAATATTGAGCAAATATCTTACGAACCTTCACTTAAAACAGTATACCATGCAAATTTCGAGTCTGTAATGAGATACGGCATAATGTTCTATGGAAACAGGAAAACATGGAGGAGATATTCAAAATTTAGAAAAGGGCTTTAAGAACAATATATAATATGAAGTTAGAGAATCATGCAGAGGGCTGTACAAGGAAATACGAATCATGACTGTATATGCATTATATCTATATGAGTGTTTATGTTCCTTCACAAAAACAAAGGCAAATTCACAACAGAAGAAAAATGGAATAATTACAATACAAGAACCTTGAATCTGAATTTCCCAATACATAGATTAACCTTAAGTGAAAGCATCCATCGTACTTTGCTATAAGAGCATTCAACAGATTACAAATGAGATAAAGTTAATTAATGGTTTCAAACAGTTCAAAGCAAAAGTTGGTCTTTTTAATAGATATGGAGCCGTACAATCTCGGGGATTTTTTTTCCAGTTGTTAAAGAAAATAAATTTATGACGTTATTTCATTTAACTATTTATACCTGTATTCAAGTTATTTGAAATAAAGATGCTTATTATTATTATGACGTTGTTTTATTTTTAAATTTGGGGGAATAAATTACCATTGAGATGAAAAATTCTTCTATCAACTTTTACAACTCTACAATTTACAACAGTTTGTAATCACTTAAATTTCAGAAAAATTAATTTGTAGCTGAATGAAATACAAGAATTTCACATCAATATAAATTTCTGAATTTTTGGTGAATGTAATATCATCAGAGATTAAAAATGTCGTTTTCACTATGAAAGGTGAACGAGTGGATGAAATATCTAAGGATTTCCCTTCGAAAGAAACTGGTTTGGGAAACATTTTTAATTAGAGAATATTTCGCTACAAAAATCAGATATTTGGCTGTCTTTTCAGAAAAAATCTATGTTTTCTCAAGTGAGATCTTCTCTGAGAAAATTCCCCATTATTCAATAATATCAAATTCAATATTTAATAATTACCAGATCAAAGAATCAAAGGGAAAACAATTTTACCAACAAATTAAGAAACTGTCCAGATATAAAAAATTCATAAAATTCCGACAATCGTAGTTAATAACAAAGAACATGAAACAGACGAAGAAAAGACTAACGCTTTTGCTCACCATCCAAATCAAACTTATCAATACGATAGAGATATAGAATTCGACACAAAAAAAAGGAAGAGGAAGTAAAAGTATGGTACAAAAGCTATTTCTCCAAGAAGGTTAAGAAGGACACACCTTTCAAATTAGACGAGTATATATACTACGAACTACTACAGAACTCAAGAAACAGCTCGTCAGAAACAGATGGTATACCTTGGAATATAGTGAAAAAGTTGGATCATAACATTCATTTGCATATAATGATGCTATATGAATGGTGTTTCAATAACTGTACATTCCCTCAATGTTGGAAAACAGGAACAGTCATCCTGATAGCAAAAGATAATGGAGACCACACAAAAGTAGAAAACTATAGACCCATTACCGTTTTACCAGTCCTTGGTAAATTAGTTGAAAAAATGATTAAGACAAAACTTGAAGAACATCTCGATAAGTATATTCCTAAGCATCAATTTGGCTTTCGCAAAAACAAATCCACTGTACATCCTCTAACAATATTGATTTCCAATCTACAGAATGCTCAATTTAACAACAAGAAAACAGCAGCAGTAAGCATAGATATAAGAAAAGCATTCGATAGTGTATGGACGAAAGGCTTACTCTACAAGTTATACAAGAAAGACACTCCTGATTTCCTCGTCCATATTGTCAGATCTTATTTAGAGAATAGAAAGTTGAGAGTAAATAAATGATGCTTTTTCAGACTACTTCACTCCCATGCAGGGCACTCCACAAGGTTCACCGTTATCTCCGTTCCTCTTTAACATATATTGCGGTGACATTGGATCAAGAACAAAAATAATCAATATACTCTACAATATGCAGATGATACAATGGCACTTTCACATGAGAAAACACTTAAATGCTGCATGGAAAAACTACAGATTTATATAAACGACATCACAGACTGGTTGGCTCGATGGAGACTCAAAGTTAACCCAGATAAATCCAAACTTATAATATTCAATCATAACATCAACGAAAATTCTCCATCTATCGCTATAAACAACATAAAAGTTAAACCAAACCCATCAATAAAATACCTGGGAATCTATTTAGACAACAAAGCAAACCTGAAATTACATGCCAACAACATGAAGAAAAAGCCATCAATAGAGCAAAACACTTCAAATGTCTAACATATAGGGACCAAGGAATTGACATGAAAACAGCAACGAAAATTTACAAAACGATATGTAGGCCAATAATTGAATATGGTCATCCTCTCTATGCAAACTGCAAAGAATCCATATGGAAGATAATAGATGTGGCTGAAACCTCGTCGCTTAGGACAATTACAAAACTAAGAAATCCAAGAAACCGGCTACATAATCCATCCAATAATCTCCTGTACAATCTGACAAAAGTGGAACCAATCAGACAACAAATCAAAAACTAAATAGAAGATTCCAACAGAGGTTGGAGAAAGCAGAAGATGTTGTTGTTCAATTCCATTACGATCCAATAAACCAGCCACAGAGGAAATTTCCTACATGCACACTGCAGGAAAAACTTAGAAGCTAACAAGCAACTATTCAATTCTATAAACAGACTATTGTTATTATTATTTTTTTTGTAACATGGTAATTGTAAATCTTATTGGGTTGAAGGACTTAGGTCAATTACCCTAAATACAGTTATTTATTTATTTATTTTATTTAATAATTTACTTACCCTTTTCGAGTAGGCCCCTCATGTCCCGGTTAAACGGTGGACCAAATAATACAGGAACCTTCTCGTTCGAATTTTCAAGAGGGAAAACAGGACAGGAATGTTCTTCACAAGCTGCGTTCTCACCCATATTGCATAGCCTTCCTGATTAAGCTGATACTTAAAAGTAGACTTAATGAAGCAGGTACCTTCTTTCCTCAAACTTTTATCAAGGAAGGACGAGACGATACGATACTCTCATAACACAGCAATATCTGGTCCATCTATGAGTTGAGTTGACCTCAGGAGCCTATTGCTGCTAGGATGTTGAGGGGCTGAGGCCTTGGAATAATCAGTATAATCCCAAAGATGGAGTGAAGACAGGGCAGTGGCTCACAAGCTGTGTGAAATTGTCCGTTCTTATCATCATCAAACATAGAATCATGACTACTATCATTTGGCAAATTATCAAACATAAAATGAGGTCGAATGACAAAATGCTACTCACCATAAGATAGAAATATCTGGTCATCTTCGAGTTGAATTGGATTCGGGAGGAGGCGTCTACTAGGATTCCAAGTGACTTGGTCAAAGAAGTAATCAGTTCTATTATGATCATAAGATATGAAGTCTTCCATTTTTCGCTTTTAGATTATTGATGTACAAAATGTTGTTCATTTCCCTGAAAAAAACAGTAAAATATAAGAACACAAGTGCTTTTGATTCGAACAAAAGAAATAATTCAGTGAATAAATTCTCATTAAACCTTTGAAAATTATACACATACACCTTCTAAGATTATGAAAAACAATTAAAATAGAGTGGAAGTTGCAAGTAAGTTCATACTGCAAAATGAAAATATTATTCGGGAATTAAGCATATGAAAAATTATATAAATCTTAAATCTCCATTTTCGCACAATTCACTTCTAAACGGCTACGCTTCTACACTATTTTAACTGTGATAATAGAGAGTTGAAGTGCGCGCAGCACGTAAGCCCGAACGTGGACGTAGACGTGAGAAAAACAGTCAAATATAACGTTCACGTCTTGAAGTAAAAATAGAGTAGAAGTGCTGCCATACGTACGTACGGCAGACCATTAGAGACTAAAACTAACCTATTATTTTTTTCTTTTTGTATTCTGACAGAAATTTCTGATATTAGCGATTCAGATTGTCTGTTTCCTATAAACAAATTGATGAAGTGAACATATATTTGTAGGATTCCTTCATTACATTCGAATTTCAAAATGAATAATAATGAAAATAATTTTTTATAACTTGAGTTCTTGCCGAAAGCAGGAATTTTAGAGGAAATTATCACAAATGAGTTTGCTTGTATGTAAATATCACTCTCATTTCAAAGGAAAATTCCACATTTGTAACTTATCGAAATAAATATTAGTTCTTGGTACTTATATGCAATCTCGTAACAGAAGTATTGCATTGAAAAATATTCAACACTTCTCAGAAAAATGCAAAATCACAGTTTATAAATAATAAGGAAGATATTATGTAAAAAGTTAATTAATCGTGTTCTCAAAACAAAGTTTCAGCTACATCTGCTACTAGATTATTTTTAAATTTAAGGTTAGAAGCAATTCATTTCAAAATTCCAGCATTCGCCCTTCATCGGTCGGATTCGTTCAACTTTCGGTTACGTACGTACGTACTATGTACGTACGTAACAGGACGCTAGTTTACGTCGCACGTAAAGCCGGCCAAGCGTGAACGTAAGAAACTGACGAGTGCGCATGAGCACATGTCAATTGTAACGTTTACGTCTACGTCCTTGGCAGCACTTCAACTCTCTAATTTCAAGTCGGTCTCACCGGGAAAAATGAAAACGGCTCTTCATTTACTATACTGATTGAGATCTTTTCTATATTCAGAAATAGGAATAACATAATCAATTTCATATAAACCCCGAGTGACTAGATTTACTGTGAATAATTCGAGAAAAAGTTTTAAACTTGAATCGAAAACTCATTTTCCAAAACAGTTTAAGAAATCACAAATCGACAAAAGGAAAAGACAAACGAAGAGGTTAACTTTGAGGTTAACCATAGACGCGGACAGGTTCAACCACCGAAAGATCTAATTATTGATTAAGTCGAATTTGGCGAGCTGTGGTTACATGTAACTATCTAACTATCACGTGATCATTTGACACGAAATTACTGTCAATGATCACGTGATAGTTAGATAGTTACATGTA
>JACDNR010000372.1:0-37850 GCA_013421045.1 Propylea japonica | reverse complement strand
TAGTTTCTCTCAATTGTGGTGATCTCATGGTTCATAGCATTCAATATTTCCAATCGAGTCATATTTTCCATTGTTTTGAAGTCCACGTTGTGATTCATATTTTCGAAATCTATGAAAGAGTTTCGGGGCATTCAAATTTTCCAACAAAACATTTTTCAGTTGTGTTGCTTTGAACGTCAACCTTTCAAGAGATGGAAGGGGTACGTCAAATAAATATTGTACAAAATCTTCTCGAAGAAATGAATCGTCCATTTTGAATGTTTTTATATTGCTGATATTGAAGATATGAGCAAACTTTCTGGTAATATCGCAAGTCTCTATGGTTATATGCTCATATGAAAAAATCCGTTTAGGCAGAATATTGTCAACGGACAATTCATCCGTACAAATCACTTTCATTTCCTTAGCTTCTTCAATTCGAAAAACCATCCTAGTCTTCAATCTGTTTGGACATTGGTACTCTACTAGTCCTGAAATTCATCTGCATAGCAATCGCAAGAGGTGTTCAGGCATGAAGCATACAATTCCTTGAAGAGCAAACAAGCTAATATTATGTTTATAACTTGCTTTGAAAATCTGTCTCCATCTGAAAAAAAATAACTAAGTTAAATATGTTGAAGATTATCTTTTATTACATGTTTAAGTATTATTGTGCTATTGTTGTATGAATCGATTAAATTCTGTTTCTTCCTTTCATTTAATAGTTGAAGTTTTCTTCTCCTTTTTTATCCATTTAGGTCAGCGGCGATATATAGTGTCATATGTATCAATTCAAGATTGATTTCCAGAATCGTTATGTGTTATTTTCATTCTAATTTTATTATTCTGAAGATATTGCTTAGAGAGATAGCTAATTGTATCTTACTGTTTGGTTAATTTTCGATATTTCGGGTTTATATTTCTCTGAGTTTTGTTGTAAATAATCTTTTCACTTGTACCTTATTAGAGTGGAATAATTTTCAATTTATTGGATCTGGCAACTAAGTATTTTTTTCTGAATACAAAGCCTGCACAACATCTTCTGAATTTATGATTGTTCTGTTGTTACATTGATTTATTTTACAGAAGACGTAATTCACTTCCCCGTGAATTTCTATCTCAGACTTTAGTCTGTTCAAATTTATATTGATAAAAAAGCAACATTCCATTATCAGTACAATCCTGCCAGTCTTCTAACGAAAGTTTTGTATTCATTTCGAATGATTCAAACTTCTGAGCTGTTCCAAACCGCCATAGTATAGACACCAACAGTAGTCGCACTCCGTCGATTTCCATATCCTGGTGCGCGCTGAGCTATGCGCGAAATTCAGTTCCAACTGAAATTTCTACTCCAACGGGATTGCGCTCATACTGCGACTACTGGCATATGCTCGTCCTTTGAGCTCTTTAGTTGCTCCAGAGCAACTCACTGAAAAAACGAATGGCCCTAAACAATGATAAGATTTATCACCATCATCTACAGGGTGATTCCGGAGAAGTCCGTCAGCTTTTAGGAGAAGTTTACACTAGTCAAAGCAGTTTCGAAACAATGTTTGGTTGGAGGCCTTTATTGACAGTCTACGGGGTGTTTTGTCCGATTCGATCAATTTTTTTTATACATAACTTTCGTATGGCTTGGTCAATCTTGTGAAATTTTCAGTGTAGAACAATATCTTTGTGTACTTTCAATAACTCCAATCCTTTTTCAAAACTACAGATTGGGTATTGAAATAAGTTCATATTGATTTTGCAGGTTGAAAAAAGACCCTTTAAGACTCTCAATAAAGGCACCCAACCATAAACCGAACATTGTTTCGAATTGCCTTGACTAGTGTAACTTCTCCTAAAATCTGACGGACTCCTCCGGAAACACCCTGTATAAGTATAGATAAGTTTTTCAATTTACTGCTGTTTTCAATATTTCTTAAACGAATAAACTATTATTTATCGATGAAAATTCTAGACAAAATGTTCCACATTTTATCATTCAAATAATTTGTCGTTTAACAAAAATAACATTGTTTAAACTCCTTAATCATGATAATAAGACCCTCTCCACATTCAGTTCCGTGCCTAATCCAGAGCCTAATCCTTTTTACTAGACGAAATTTCAATTTACTTACCTTTTGTTATTATCCCTCAGGAAATAGGTCTATGATTAAATCATACACATGACCACCTACAAACATCTGAGGATTTGGGTTACCCCATGTTCCCAGGTCCTGGGTTGAACATCACACCGCTGTGAAATAAGCCTGATGATTGCTTCGTGCTCGACAGACCACCTATGAGGTAGTCCTTTACGCAAGAACTTGAGGTTGTACTGCTTCTCCATGGTCTCGATGACCTCGGTTGCGACATCTATGTCTTCATCCGCGAAAAGCACGAAAGCGTCGTACTGGATCAGTTGACATGTTTTTTTCGATGTACTCTAGTCGTCCTCCACGGTCAGGATGGAGTTGTCCAGGTCCTGGTATAAAGCGGGGATGCTTTTGTGGTCTTTTCGGGTGCTGAACATGAAACTCGATGTCTTCGGGAGAGTGCTGATACTTCTATAACATCACACCGATCTAATTTTTCCAAAAAAATAACTAGCTGACGTATAGTGGCCTTGTTGAATACAACAAATGTGGTTCTATGGTCTCCAATCCACCCTCTTCTATGGTTTCATTTTGGCGCGATGTTTTGGCTTTCTCCCTCTTACATGCGATGATAATTAAGGGCGCGGTCAGCAGCTGCTTAGTTAGTTCGTCCCAAGCCATCGACCGGTGAACGTCTTGTCTTTGTACTAGTTATAACGCTTTTTACGTATTGTTCATTTTATCATTCGCTTACAATATCATACAATAATCACTGTGTTACTGAATAAACTTTATATAGACTTTCTATTAACGTTTTTTCTATCCAAAAGGTTATGGTCTCTCTCTCTCTCTCCTTGTGTGACTATTTTCGTGAGTGATGAAACAGTTTCGAGAGAACAAAAAGTTACCAAGCAGTATAGAACTTTTCGTGTTTAAGTGTATCAGAAAACATGGGTGAAATGTATCGTTCTTCCATACAGAAGTTGAATACGGATAACTACGGAATATGGAGTAAGAAAATGGAACTGCTTCTCATAAGGGAAAAAGTCTGGGAAGTTGTAAGTAAGGAAAAACCCATATTTAAGACAAATGAAGAAGATAAGGAGCAGGCATGGCAAGATAAGGATGATTTAGCAAGATCATCAATAGGTCTTCTCATTGAAGACAGTCAGTTTTTACATATACAAGATTGTAAAACTGCAAGGGAATATTGGGACAAACTCAGGGAATATCATCAAAAGTCAACATATGCAGGTATTATATATTTATACAGAAAATTGTTTAATCTTCGTCTGCAAGAAGGAGATAACGTTGAAGATCACATCATACAGGTACTTACCCTTTTCAATAAACTTAATGCATTAGGAGAAGAATTGAAAGACAAGTTTAAAGCAACGTTACTTCTTACAAGTTTGCCAGAATCATATAACTCACTTATTACTTCTCTAGGAGATCAGAAAAATGAAAATTTTACACTTGATGCTGTGAAAAGCCGAGTTATTGATGAATACAGTCGAAGAAAAGAAAATACAGCAGGGAACAGTGAAGCAGTTCTGAAAACAGTGCAGTTCAAAGAAAAGGATCATCAAAAAAAAGATACAGCATGTTTTTTCTGCAAGAAGCCAGGACACCAGAAAAAAGAGTGTTTTGCTTATAAGAAGTGGAAGAACAATCAGAAGAATAAAGAAAAAGAACGAGTCAGTGTAGCAACAGAAGCGACAGAAGAATTACTTCTAAGCAAGTATTGTAAGGATTCTGTAAAGTGTTCAAATGGATGGTTTGTAGACTCAGGTGCCACAAGTCACATGACAGGTTCAAAAGAATTGTTTCACTACCTAGATGAAACGCAGAAAGGATGCATACAGTTGGCAGAAGAAGATAAGATTTGTAGGATGGAAGGTAAAGGATCAATACTCATTAAATGCTTTGTTGATGATCAGGTGAGTGAGATACTTTTGAAAGATGTTCTGTATGCACCATCCCTCAAATCTAGTCTATTATCAGTAAAGAAACTCGCTATAAATGGCTATAAAGTAGATTTTAAGGAGAATGTATGCAACATCAGGAAAGATGATAGAATTTTAGCAAAAGCATATACAGGTAATAGACAGGAGGATCTGTACAGGGTGGACACAGTTACAGAAAGAGCTAAAGCAGCCATGGACTCTGAGAAGCATGGTGAAAACTGCTACCACATCTGGCACAGGCGTTTCGGCCACAGGGACACCAAGGCAATAAAGGATTTAATTAAAAAAGATCTTGTTTCAGGATTAAAAATTCGGGACTGTGGACTAGAAAGCATCTGCGAACACTGCCTGGAAGGAAAGATGGCAAGAAAACCATTTCCCACGGAAAGCGAGACGAAGACTCAAGCTATACTTGACCTAATACACACAGATGTTTGTGGACCTATGCAGACAGAATCACCTGCTGGAAAAAGGTATGTGATGACAATCATTGATGATTATTCAAGATATACGTTTTTGTACTTTTTAAAACAAAAAAGCGATGCCGGAAAGTATCTTAAAGATTTCATCGAAGAAATGAAAACACAGCATAAAAAAGTTCCAAAATGCATCAGGTCAGATCGAGGACGGGAATATGTAAATTCAGATCTTATAAATTACCTAAAAAGTCAAGGAATAAAAATTCAATACACAGCTCCCTACTCACCACAGCAAAATGGCGTGGCTGAAAGAAAAAATAGATATTTAATAGAAATGGCAAGGTGCATGCTATTAGACGCAAAGTTAGAGAGAAAATTTTGGGCAGAGGCTGTTAATACAGCAAATTTTTTGCAAAATAGATTGCCCACCAGAACACGGGAAAAGACACCTTACGAAATTTGGCATTCAAAAAACCTGATGTAAGTTATTTTCATATTTTTGGCTGCGAGGTTTATGTCCATGTCCCACAGGAATTACGACGAAAACTAGATGTTAAAGCTGAAAAATATATTTTTTTAGGATATTCAGAACATTCTAAAGCATACAAACTTTTGAATAAGGCGACAGGAAAAATAAAAATTAGTCGAGATGTTGTGTTTCTTGATAAGTATAATAACACTGATGAAGAAATTGACAATAATCTAGTTGAAATTGATTTTCCACAGATAGACACTTCTGTTAAAGAAGTGACAACAGAAAGGGATACAAGTGATGAACCTGCGCAGGACCAACTTCAGGACGAACCAGAATGCAGAAGGTCAACGAGAAAGAATCGAGGTGTACCTCCAAGTCGTTATCTTGATGTATCAAGTCTAGCTGAAGAAATAAAAGAGGACCCAAGAACAAGGAAACAGGCACTTAACAGACCTGATAAGGAAGAATGGATAAAGGCAATGGATGAAGAGTTATGTTCTCTGGAACATAACAAAACATGGACCATTGTTGAGGCCCCAAAAGGTGCAAACATAGTTAGCTGTAAATGGGTATATAAAACAAAAAGGAATTCGAAAGGAGAAGTCGAACGATACAAGGCAAGACTTGTAGCTCGTGGTTTCTCACAAAAGTTTGGCACAGACTATGATGAGGTATTTGCACCAGTTGTTCGACAAACAACATTGAAGGTTTTACTTACAGTGGCTGGAAGAAAAAATTTAACCATCAAACACTTTGATGTAAAATCAGCATTTCTTAATGGGAACTTGCAGGAAGAAATCTACATGCAGCAACCTGAAGGATATGCAGTGGCAGGAAAAGAAAATTATGTTTGCAAGCTTGAGAGGGGGATATATGGTTTGAAGCAAGCTGCAAACATATGGTATGAAAAGTTAAGATATGTTTTAAGGGATTATAATTTCAGCCAGAGTAAAGAGGATCAATGTTTGTTCACCAAAAAGATGACAGATGATACAGTTTACTTGATTGTACACGTTGACGATTTTCTGATTGCAGCAGAAAAGGAAGAAAACGTCGACAAAGTTGCTGTCTACTTGAAGACAAATTTCGAATTAACTGATCTTGGAAAAATAAGGAAATATTTGGGAATAAACATCAGGAAAAATAGTGAAGGATATTTCTGTATGAATCAATCTGACTATATCAGGAATATTTTGACCAGGTTTGGGTTGCAAGAAGCCAAACCATCCAACATTCCTCTAGATACAGGATATCAAAAACACAGGGAAGAAACTCCGTTGATGCAGAACAATGAAAAATACCAACAACTAATTGGAGCATTGTTGTATTTATCTGTCAACACCAGACCAGATATAACAGCTAGCGTCTCAATTATGAGCCAGTTCAACAAATGTCCTACAGAAATGGACTGGACCGAGGTAAAGAGAATATGCAGATACTTAAAAGGAACTATAAACTATGAACTTTTACTTGGTGGCCACAACACTGAAGGGAACAATTTGGTAGGATACTCGGACGCAGATTGGGCAAGTACGAAGGTAGATAGAAAATCCAACAGCGGGTATGTTTTCAAGCTATGGAACTCTACAATTAGCTGGGGTTGTCGCAAACAAGCTTCAGTTTCCCTATCATCAACTGAGGCGGAATACCATGCCCTAGCAGATGCAGTTCAAGAAGGTATGTGGATAAATAGATTACTAGGTGATTTTGAGATCTCTCATAATAAATTTCGTGTCTATGAAGATAATCAGAGTTGTCTGAAAATTATCGAAAATAATAAATTTAGCCACAGGACAAAGCATATAGACACAAAATTTAATTTTATTAAGGATTTAAAAAAGAAAAATCTAGTAGAATTACAGTACTGTCCCACAAACAAAAATATAGCAGACATGTTGACAAAGCCTTTGGATAGAATTAAGCTGCAGAGAATGGCTGAGGACTGCGGACTGATGGTGCATCCTCATTGACACCCCATTTGTTGAGGACGGGTGTTGGAATACAACAAATGTGGTTCTATGGTCTCCAATCCACCCTCTTCTATGGTTTCATTTTGGCGCGATGTTTTGGCTTTCTCCCTCTACGATGCGATGATAAATTAAGGGCGCGGTCAGCAGCTGCTTAGTTAGTTCGTCCCAAGCCATCGACCGGTGAACGTCTTGTCTTTGTACTAGTTATAACGCTTTTTACGTATTGTTCATTTTATCATTCGCTTACAATATCATACAATAATCACTGTGTTACTGAATAAACTTTATATAGACTTTCTATTAACGTTTTTCTATCCCAAAAGGCCTCGTTTCTTTTGATTGCCATAATCCTTAATAGTTCCTTTGTAGGGTTGTACTAATTCCCAGTAGAAATCAAATATGATTCAATCGAACATAATTCTGCTAGTCTTTCCAATCCCTACTAAGACCTTCAAAGTATTGTTAACTTTAGACGATTCAGCATTGCAGAGAGCAACTTCATCGTATGCTCCTAAGTATACTAATAGGATGGAAGGACTTCAGGTGATCTTCCATATCGTTCTGTTCTTCCATGATAATTTTTTAATATTAATTAATTGAAGTGGTGATCAGGTCTCTCAATTCTTCATCGTCATTAATAGGATGGCCATGTGTGAGAAAGTGAAGGGGCGTTTCAAATGAATTCTTCGAAAATTGAGAATTGTAATAATATTTTACTGAAATCGTACCTAGCCTCTGACATCTCTTGCTTGCTTATATTGGTGGACCATTGAAACCCATCTGTGGTATCCTCATCATTGCTGAAGGCCGCATTGGGGGTACTCTCATCATTGGTATCATGCCTCCGGGCATGTCAATAACATCTGCACGTGGTAAGGCATATCTGAGCTTTTTCCAGGACCATGGATCCTACCACTTCAGATTAGTATTTGTGGACACGTAGGATCTCAGTTCATCATCCAATTTCTCCATATCAACCTCTTCTTTCAATAAAAGGATCACTCGCTGCCTTCTCTCTTTCATTGCCTCTGCATGAGCAGTTCGGAATTCCATTTTGCCCCATATGCTTTCCAAAAAGTTTGGCGTCAACACTATAAGGGTTCTTCTAGATTTACTGACAGACTTTGCGATATTTTCAGAATGAAAGATCTTGGTACCCGGTCTCTGTAATGTAGACATAATTTGTAGTGGAAGGGCGTATTTTCCATGATAGGAACAAGTGTTTTTTCCACAAACTCAGCATCTTTTTGAGAATAACTGACGAAAACGTCATATTTCTTTCCTTCATCCAGGTCTTCTTTATTCAGATTATGCATTGTCAATCCTGAATTTGCGCATTTGACATCCTGTGCATCAATCTGAAAAAAACATAATACGGTCAGCATTTTATAAACTATAAAAAATACAATACATCCAAGTTTCGGTCCTTTGAATCAAATCTTCAAGAATATGTGAAAAACGTCATTAACATCTACTTAGTCTGTTCAATTATATCGATAAACAAAGCCACATTCCATTATCAGTACAATCCTGCCAGTCTTCTAACGAAAGTTTGTATTCATTTCGAATGATTCAAACTACTGAGCTGTTCCAAAGCGCCATAGTATAGACACCAACCAGTAGTCGCACTCCGTAGATTTCCATATCCTGGTGCGCGCTGAGCTATGCGCGAAATTCAGTTCAACTGAAATTTCTAGTCCAACGGGATTGCGCGCGTACTGCGACTACTGACCCCGTATTCCCGACAAGTGATCTTTCAAAGCGAATACTAACTTCATTGCGGGGAGTGCATTTCTGCAGGTAAAAGAGGGACTCGCGAAATGTAGTTCGTATTCGCTTTGAAAGATCACTTGTCGCGAATACAAGGCCTGGTTAGTGGCTATTCCTGGTTGGTTGAGCTAAATGGTTTGAACAGTTCGATATGAAGCATTGCGATTTTGATTTATGATATCATCGAAATACTCGTATCTACTATCTGAAATGATTTGTAAACCTCTGTAAACAAAAATCATATGGCCATTGGGATGGAGTCACTAGGTGGCTAAAAACTCACAACAAAATATACATATGCTCGTGCTTTGAGCTCTTTAGTTGCTCCAGACCAACTCACTGAAAAAACGAATGGCCCTAAACAATGATAAGATTGATCACCATCATCTACAGGGTGATTCCGGAGAAGTCCGTCAGCTTTCAGGAGAAGTTTACACTAGTCAAAGCAGTTTCGAAACAATGTTTGGTTGGAGGCCTTTATTGACAGTCTACGGGGTGATTTGTCCGATTCGATCAATTTTTTTTTCATATATAACTTTCGTATGGCTTGGTCAATCTTGATGAAATTTTCAGTGTAGGACAATATCTTTGTGTACTTTCAATAACTCCAATCCTTTTTCAGAACTACAGATTTGGTATTGAAATAAGTTCAGATTGATTTTGCAGGTTGAAAAAAGACCCTTTAGACTCTCAATAAAGGCACCCAACCATAAACCGAACATTGTTTCGAAATTGCCTTGACTAGTGTAAACTTCTCCTAAAATCTGACGGACTCCTCCGGAAACATCCTGTATAAGTATAGATAAGTTTTCAATTTACTGCTGTTTCAATATTTTCTTAAACGGAATAAACCATATTATTTATCGATGAAAATTCTAGACAAAATGTTCCACAATTTATCATTCAAAATAATTTGTCGTTTAACAAAAATAACATTGTTTAAACTCCTTAATCAATGATAATAAGAACCTCTCCAGAAGCCTAATCCATAGCCTAATCCTTTTTAGTAGACAAAATTTCAATTTACTTACCTTTTGTATATTCTCCCTCAGGAAATTGGTCATATAATGATTAAAGCATTCACATGACCACGGATTGTTTTTCAGAGTAATGTTTTTTACCAGTGGTACACTCAGCATATCTAACACATGATAGCTTAGATGTGTCAAATTGTTGAAGCTCAAATCAATCACCTGAAAAAAATATTTCAGACTTTCAATTAGAACACACAAATACAGTTTTTCAATCAGTCTGATTCAGCATTTACTTTCTATCGGGCACAAAATTCAGATATTTTCATCCTTAATTTCGCAACGGAATTATTTTGAATTTTCACACTTCGTAGATTTTCAAGTTTTTGATAACATTTTCAGATTTTTCAACAATTCGTGACTAATAAATAAAATATGAGAGATTATGTTCCTTATCATTTACTGCTACAATGATTGCTAATCAAGTGCCCTCGGCGATTCGTTACGTACCTATTTTTTTTCACTTTGAAATTTTCACTACGAAAATTGAAATGATTCGTGCTATATGAAATGCCGCGAGCTTGAATAGTAAAAGCGGTAAAATATTATTATTCTAACAACAACAATTATATTTTTGCGAATCATGGATTTGACTGAGGGCACTTTTGATGAAAAGCTTCAACAGAATAAACCTTGCAATATTGTTATCACCAAACTATAACTGTGGCGAGGGGATTATGTCAAATGGTAGCCTGGCTCTTGAAAATGTAGTCGCCGTGGAGCGTTTATCGAAAGCAGACTGCTGATAAATAAGTCAGTTTTACGGTGAATCTTTATAATATCATCCGAGAAAATAATTAAATCAAAGCCCTTCTCTTTCCTAGTATTTTAATAATTTAAGCACCCTTCTATTGACGAAAAAATGTCGAAAGCTGAGCGATCTGATTCGCAAAGACATGTGAAAGGCAGATAATTCACGGGAATTTCTTTTTTCCTTGAAACTAGAAAAACTTCACCGAGCAATACTATGTAGTTCACTCCCACAGTTTCTACAAATCTTCCTATAACCGATGTTTATACCATCCGTTAATATACTTAATCATACTAACCTCAACATTTGGAGGAATCCAAGAGACGTTATCGATTAAGTTTGAAGCCATGAATAGACCAGTAACATTCTCGTATCCTTCCACTATTGAAAAATTCTTCAAAATATTTCCTTCAAGATGGGCCCTTAACCTAAACTCCGTGTCTCTTTGCGAATTATTTTTTATAATTAGCTGTCTAGGAGGTTGGTCCCTTCTCGCGACCCTATTCGATGCGTTGGCCGGTGCCTTCTCAGTTTTTATAGACTCGTACAGCTTGTCCCAAAAGTTCCATAGCACAATCGGTTTGGTGTAATCCAACATGAAATAACACCTGATTTCGGGTGGCATGACTGGACACGGTTTATAAAGGCACGGTATGATCTTTCTCTGCTCCAAACTCATGGCCTGCGTGAAATTCAAAAAGAACTTATTCATGGGACTGTTGAAAAAACTAGGCGACAGGATCACAATCAGCTTCTCGCACTCTGAGAAATAAGCCTGATGATGGCTTCGTGCTCGTGCTTTCTTCATTAACTGCGTTCATCATTCCTTCAAGACCATTTCTTCAAGTAGTGAATCATAATCTGGATCGATTTTTTCAAGCGCTGAGTGGTCAAAGAAGAAGTGGCTAATATTGTTATTTTTAAGATTAATGCTTACACCTCTGTCTTCTTTTCCTTTATACCTTCCACCACACGTTTGTCTCGATATGTGTATTGCAGCTTTCCGTATTTTTTCCATGTTTCGAAAGCAGTTTTTTCAGCCACGAATACTTCCTAATCTAATCTTCTTTTCCGGTTCAAGGAAGCTGATGCCCAGGCTGTTAGCACTCGTGCTCGGTATCAAATTAACTTCGGGTAATATCTGATCAGCATCGGACTTGGTCAGGTCGACTAGGCTGTTTGATTTGACTGTTACAGTGGGGGCCCTTAACCTAAACTCCGTGTCTCTTTGCGAATTATTTTTTATAATTAGCTGTCTAGGAGTTTGGTCCCTTCTCACGACCCTATTCGATGCGTTGGTCGGTGCCTTCTTAGTTTTTATAGACTCGTACAGCTTGTCCCAAAAGTTCCATAGCACAATCGGTTTGGTGTAATCCAACATGAAATAACACCTGATTTCGGGTGGCATGACTGGACACGGTTTATAAAGGCACGGTATGATCTTTCTCTGCTCCAAACTCATGGCCTGCGTGAAATTCAAAAAAAACTTATTCATGGGACTGTTGAAAAAACTAGGCGACAGGATCACAATCAGCTTCTCGCACCGCTGAGAAATAAGCCTGATGATGGCTTCGTGCTCGTGCTTTCTTCATTAACTGCGTTCATTATTCCTTCAAAGACCATTTCTTCAAGTAGTGAATCATAATCTGGATCGATTTTTTCAAGCGCTGAGTGGTCAAAGAAGAAGTGGCTAATATTGTTATTTTTAAGATTAATGCTTACACCTCTGTAAGCTATGTTCCACCTCAGCACGTCTTCCAGCTGAAAATATATTTAATGAAGCATCGTCTAGTACATGAATAAAGTTCAATATCTAAAGTTCAACGTATTCAAGGGTAGTGGTCGAGCAGTGGTAGGAAATTGACCTAGATTATCTTGAGGTGAGTAGATAAACGACCTTCACCTCTGTTCCCTGAAAGGCGTAGGGAAACAGTAGCAACTGTATCAATTTTATTACAGAACCTGGGCTTCAGCGAATCGTTGAGTGATGTATACGTATAGAAAAAAGCACTTGAAGAGGTCAAATCTGTCAATCTGAAATCAACAGAAAACTGATAAATATCCGTCCAACGAAATTTTATGCGATTATTTGATTCGGAATTTTATTCAGTTTTCTGATTAGGTTTATTTTTTTTTATTCTTTACTGACCATGAAATTCTACAACTTTGACTTTTTTCTTTCGATATTTTTTTATATATGTGATAATATAAATCGATTTTTTCACTCAAATCAGAAAATTGGAGAGATACGAGTAATCTATGGTTATATCCATACTTTATTTATTTCAAAACTTTGTGTTTGAATTGAAGTCAGAACCTGAAGTTGTAAAAAAGATCATTTCTTTTTTTATTTTCAATCAAATCTCAAACCCACATATTTACGAATCTCGTATAGCTTCTGAATATTTTGCGTTGTTTGCCTATGACAATTGCCAATTAAATAGCATAAATTGAACATTAAAATGCATCATTATTGTGAGATTTAAAATACATTATAATCCCACTTTTTATTTTGAGGTCGACGGAACAATTTAATGCATAAGACGATAAAATGATTATAATTTTTATATTTTCAAGAAAATTTAATGGAAATTTCAAATCTACTTACATCTAGGGTTTCCATCTGTTTTCTTCGAGGTTTAATTCTTTCAGATGTCTTGCGTTGAGAAATATGTCGTCTGGCACATCTTTCTTAAGATTAAAGCTCAAATCTAGGGATTTGAGATTTTCACACTTCGAGAATGGACACTTTACCACCAACTACTTCATATTGATAATTGTTATTAGATAAATCAAGTTTTTCCAAATTTATGTTACTCTTGAAAGCCAAATCATCGATCCGACTTATATTGTTATATTCCAAATTTAAATAAACAAGACTGCTTAGGCTTTCGAAGTCCTCCAGTTCGATTGACGATATCTTATTATAATTCAGTTATATTATATTGTTATACTTCAAATCCAAACACTTCAAGTTAACCAACCTTCAAATAATCGCTTTGGAATGATAGATATATCATTGTAATCTAGCGATATCTCCAAGATTCCTGATGATCCAGAAAAAATATTTTCTGGTATAGTGGTTAGGTCTGACGCTCCAAGATGTACAACAGCAAGTTCGGAAAAGTTGGCGAAAAGATAATCATCAAGTGAAACTCCATAATTACCTTCCAAAGTAACATGATAAAGTGAGTCGAGAGGTTCTAAAAACACGCCTTTTCGTGTATTTAATGTCATCGTTGGCTAAATTGAGGATTCTTAAATTTTTAAGATCTTAAAAGCTTCTTCATCTATGTTTTCAATGACGTTAAACATCATGTGGAGTTCTCTCAAACTTGAAAGGTTTTCGAAATAGTTTCTCTCAATTGTGGTGATCTCATTGTTCATAACATTCAATATTTCCAATCGAGTCATATTTTCCAATGTTTTGAAGTCCACGTTGTGATTCATATTTTCGAAATCTATGAAAAAGAGTTTCGGGGCATTCAAATTTTCCAACAAAACATTTTTCAGTTGTGTTGCTTTGAACGTCAACCTTTCAAGAGATGGAAGGGGTACGTCAAATAAATATTGTACAAAATCTTCTCGAAGAAATGAATCATCCATTTTGAATGTTTTTATACAGGGTGAGTCTTTGACTTGTACATATATTTTAACCGTATCTATATTCCTGGAGTCGAAAGAACACTCTTTTCCTCTACCATTTTTTCCAATTCGGCCTAAATAAGAAGATATAGCCCTTTTTTGTTTTCAGAATGAGCTATGCCGCCACTGGTAAACTAACCACTGAATTTTTGCAAGTACGAGATATAGCATTCAAACCTTTGAAATAAGCTATTGTATCAAAGAAACGAGTAGATATACCATTCGAAATTTTCAAATAAGCTGCTGTATTAAAGAAAGAAATATGAACTCACTTTTTCAATACCAGTTGTATATTTTCTAATGCAATGATTGATTCATCCAAAATTTTGCTAGTGATGAAAAGCAGAATAATCTCTTTTTGATGTATACTTCATTTTTGATTATATCGGATTGACTTTTAAACCACCTATTCTAGCTATAGCATTCATTTCCAATATCTCTTAAAATCTTCCGTGCAAGAGATCCAAAATCAAACAACAACTCAACCATAACACGCATGACATTTCACGTTCATAAACACCAGTTGGGGCGATTGAATTTCAAGGGTGTCCGCATATTTATGTTCTGTGGTCCGCATGGTGAAAGTCACAGACGTGACACTAGATTCCTGGACATCGGTGTTCTGTGGTTAGTTTGTTTTTAAAATCATACGACTTCATGAATGATAACTTATTAAGGTCATTTTAGTAGTAATAAATATGATGAATAAATGAGAAATGAACGTATTCTAACGTAATGTAAATTTGGATCAACGTATGTCAAAGCTCAACGAAACAAAATTGCAATAGGTACTTCGAAAGTGATGTGGAAATTTGCTTGTATACATAAGGATTTACACTGAAGAAGTATAGAGAGTGAGCTTATTCATTGTAACCCCATTTTTAAGAAAATCCGCTAGTGTTCTTCCCATTCATCATTCCAGATAACAAATTCTCGAATTATTCTTGAAATTTGTCAAAGTGACCACATAGGGAAAATTGAATTCTGTGAATATTTTCGACAGAGTTGCATTCAGCCAAAGTACCCAATTTTTCGAATTTCTAAGATTTTTTTTTCTTTCAACATCGAAGTACTCGGAATTTTGTAGTCGAGAAAGATTAATCATAGTCATGAAAAACTATGTTTCAAAAATCATTTCATTTGAAGGAATCGTTTGCGAGATATTACTAAAAATGTATGCTTATCATGGATTTTCAACAGCCTGTATCTTTTTAACCAGGCCGAATCGGAAAAAATGGTAAAGGAAAAAAGTGTTTCTCTTGACCTCAGGAATCTACGGTTAAAATATATGTACAAGTCAAAGACTCACCCTGTATTGCTGATATTGAAGATATGAGCAAACTTTCTGGTAATATCGCAAGTCTCTATGGTTATATGCTCATATGAAAAAATCCGTTTAGGGCAGAATATTGTCAACGGACAGTTCATCCGTACAAATCACTTTCATTTCCTTAGCTTCTTCAATTCGAAAAACCATCCTACTCTTCAATCTGTTTGGACATTGGTATACTCTACTAGTCCTGAATATTCATCTGCATAGCAATCGCAAGAGGTGTTCAGACATGAAGCGTACAATTCCTTGAAGAGCAAACAAGCTAATATTATGTTTATAACTTGCTTTGAAAAATCTGTCTCCATCTGAAAAAAATTAACTAAGTTAAATATGTTGAAGATTATCTTTTATTACGTGTTTAAATATTATTTGTGCTATTGTTGTATGAATCGGTTCAATTCTGTTTTTCTTCCTTTCATTTAATAGTTGAAGTTTTCTTCTCCTTTTTTTATCCATTTAGGTCAGCGGTGCTATATAGTGTCATATGTATCATTTCAAGATTGATTTCCAGAATCGTTATGTGTTATTTTTCATTCTCATTTTTATTATTCTGAAGATATTGCTTAGAGAGATAGCTAATTGTATCTTACCTGTTTGGTTAATTTTCGATATTTCGGGTTTATATTTCTCTCAGTTTTTAGTAAATAATCTTTTCACTTGTACCTTATTAGAGTGGAATAATTTTTAATTTATTGGATCTGGCAACTAAGTCTTTTTTTCTGAATACAAAGCCTGCACAACATCTTTTAAGTTCTGAATTTATGATTGTTGTGTTGTTACATTAATTTATTTTACAGAAGACGTAATTCACTTCCCCGTGAATTTCTATCTTCATTTTGATTTCGATGTGTGAACTTTCTACGCCATTTCAACATCTATTGGCCAAGGAAGGAGTTTGATCAAATGAGTTGACCTTGAACGATTTGGAATCATTTTATTGAATATTTTGGGAAATTACATCTCTGAAATTTGGAATTGAAGGTCAGATTTTTCCGTTTATTTTCTTTAGGAATCTGTTAGGATAGCATATGTCAACGACACCACCTGTTCGATTATATCCGGTTTGATAGCTGAGAATTCTCATCCATTCACCTGTTTATAACTATTTTTTCATAATAAATATATATATATTGACTATAGAAAACTAAGTAAATACTGTATATATATAAATTTCAACATCACTCTTTATATCTCTTTCAATTTATAGATTTGTTTCTCTATTTGGTAATTCATAATTTGGGTTGTAAACTTATACAGTGTGTTTGGTAATGAGTTAGCGATAAATAATTCAAGTGCATCAAATATACCTAATATTATCGACAAAAACATCCACATTGGGAAGTTTACCCCCTTAGATTTGGAGTAGCCCCCATTTTAAATATACTTCTTTATTGTCGTTGACCCTTCTAAATAATATCGATTTCTTTCGACATAAGGTCCTACAATATAAAAACATTCAAATTGAAAATGCCATAAAAAAATTCTTTAAAAAAATTTTTTAGTAAAATGATGTACTGTTTTTCTTAGTAAATCCGTAATAGCACAAGAACTAGCACATTGAAGTAAAACAACCACCTACATCATTTCTGTAAGTTACACAAGAACTAGCACATTGAAGTAAAACAACACCTACATCATTTCTGTAAGTTACACAATTCGGGAGTCATTGCTGTTCGAACATGACTTCTACGCGAGCGCCCGAAATTTTCTTTTGTTGCTCATTATTTAGAAGGGTCAACTAAAATAAAAAGTAGGTAGATATAAAATGGTGGCTACTCCAAAACTGAGCGGTTAAACTCCCCAATGTGGGTGTTTTTGTCGATAAAATTAGGTATATTTGATGCCCTTAAATTATCGCTAAGTCATGACCAAACACTATATTGGCGTACGTACGTTCGTATATGAGGTGTAGCTATTAACAGTTATAGTACTGTAACGTATTTTGAAATAATTGCATTTTTTATGAAATATCACCTAGGTATTAGTTATTTCTTCAAATGAATAAAGTCTCATGCTCGACAGTTCAACAAATTTTCGTGATTTTCTTTATTATCTACCTATGTGTAATAAATCTCTATATTAGTTTTAATATCTGTAAGAGTACATTTTTGGCATTCTCAATAAGACAAGATAATCATAAAAATCACGCGGTGCACCCTTTTATAATTTCTTTTCTGCATAGCTTGCCGTTGGCATACTTCGTGTTATTGAATATTTGCCCTTTAGACTTGGTGATACTTTGCCAGTTTCGAATACCTAATTGTTACGTTAATTTTAAGAACATCTTGTGACACCCTGTACAGTTGTACGTACATGTGTATGTCATCTGAAGAATGAATTTCAACTGTTTCTGAAGAAAATTTGTCATTACATAAACATAAAATTCTATTATTTTGGTAGAGATAATTATAAATACTCATATAATAAACTAGGTACCTACTAATTTCTTATAAGTGGCATTTTTATGGGTTTAAGGCTAGATGGGAAATATTCGCCTCAGAAACGTCAGTGATATCAAAAAAAATAAATGTAAGAAGGCTCTCACGTGAAGTCAGCTTGGGTTCATATTGGAAAAACAAACATTCATGTTTGAATATCCAGAAAGCTGTCGTTTTTTACGGGTAGTCACTAACATTTGGACTAAAAATTTCTAGTTTTTCTGAATGTAAAGAATTTTTTAGAATTTCGTAATGAGCTTTCCTACAAAGTATTAATTCAGCGAGAATACTTTTCTGTTGATCTAACTTAGGTTATCTAAAGTTAAGTTGAATGCTACTGTTTTTCAAATAGAGTCAAAGAATCAATTAAGTATTATAATTTTGGTTTGTTAATTATTATACTATCAGACTATTTATCCAAAATAGTTTCTCTATAGGCTTAGTGTTACTTCTCTGGAATTACTTAAAAGTGTTCTCCCTAAGCGGTCCCTAAGCTCAAGTCGGAGAAGGGCAGGGTAAATTATAAACCAAGAAAAAAATATTAAATGGGCGCCACCAGATTTTGATTACACTTAGGGGATGTAAGGATGTAAATCTGATTAAGGAAATCTGGAACTTTTACCAGTAATTAAAAAAAATATATACAAAACTGACAACTCAGGTCTCTATTATTGCTCTCTGAGTTCACTATACAAATTAATTTCAACACGAATTACTACTTTTACCAAACAGATAGATTTAGGGCGTATGTGTACACAAGCGCTGTACAAAACTTCAAATACCGTTCAACAAATACCTTAACAATTACTTTCCAATATTTAGACTCAATTCAGATGTTCAAAATCACGTATTATTGAATAAAAATAATTAAAAGAGAAACTAAATGATAGGGGAGGAGAGTTTTACAAGGTGTTAATTATGAAGTAGGAAGGAAAAGAAATATAGTACGACCTTGAGTGATTAGCGGATTGCTCCTGTTGTACTTGGGAATATTTACTGTGTCGATTCCCTGGGCGTCGCAAAATCTGGATTCACCCTGATATGTGAATATTTTCTGTACCTTCAGAAGTGAGAGATTGAAGGACTTATGTGGACTCTATTGTCCCACACCTGGACCCTATAATGGATGAAATCATTTTGGTTAAATGATAATAAAAACCAAATGAAATTTTGTACATACCTCTTATATGTAATGAGGGTAAAATATTATTATATTTGTTCGTTATGCTCGAGAATAATAGATGGTATAAATCTCGTTGAAGCTGAAAAGGGGTGAAACGAAACAAATTATGAATTGTCACAAAATGACATGTGATGGCGGCTTACCACAGCGATAAAATTTCTTGTTTGAAATCCCTTTGCAGGAAAATACAATATTTCTCAGATTGTTCGTCCCACGAACAAAATGATCGAACAATTGTATTCGAAAAATCTTCAGAAAAGCAAAAATCCCAATTAGAGGTATCTGATTATCGAAAATACTTTTCAAAGAATTCCCAGAAACAAAATGCTAGTGATAACAACCAAACACCGGTTTTTCAGAAAACATGATGACCGTTGAAATTCACCGATATGCGCCGATACAATGGGAGTCACGTGGCGGGGAAATGCAGCGGCGGTACAGAAGTTCGGAAGAAACACGTAACATTAGATTTGATTAATGTTCATGTTGATCAAAATTTAAAAAAAGAATACCGCGCAATCGGTCTTCAATCTGTGAATTAACTAAGACAGATGTAATTTGTCTATTTACCCATTTTTTTTTTCTGTTAATTGACCGTTCGCTTCTGTTAATGAAGGGTTCATCACCCATGTTGCAAGTTCTTCAATATGAGATCTGCAGTCTGTTTTCCTCCACATTAATAGTTATTCAAACAAACAAAGTAACCGAGTGGTTTTCGAAGCAGGTATTTGGTTTTATTTTCGGACTCCACTTTCGAGTCAAATATCAGAACAACAGGTAGCAAATAACTTATTTTCTAATGGCCTTTAGTCGTAACCATGACTAATTGTAGAAAATTCTCTGAAAATAAGATAGCAGCAAGGTTAAAAACCACCATTAATATTGAGCTGTTTTACTCAATATTAATGGTAGTTCAAAAACACATCAGAAAATATAATAATATTGTGAAAGATGTCAAAGTAGATAATGTTAGTCTTTTGAAAGGGTCGTAGAACATCGACATCTACAAAATGTGTACTTTTTCTGTACAGGATGATTCACATATGAGTAATTTTTTCGGGAACTTGTCATTGTATATTGTGTGATAAAAACTGATTATATTCAAAGCAAATTTGGCCCTCAATTGAAAAGGTAAGAATAGGTATCCATATTTTTTACTTAAGGAACTCTAGAAGACTGAAGAAATGTCAGTTTTAACAATATTAAATAATAGGTTAATCTAGTGATAGCAGTAAATACTGACTCATTAATCACTAGGGATTAATGGGTATTATAATGGCCGAGACACAGACGTATACAAATTCTATCCCATTTTGATAAAAATTAAATAATTAATTTAATACTTCAAAATTTTTAATTCGAAATCATAGCAAGATATTCCTTCAATCGACGGTTATAAGTTATAAGGTCACTAAATAGTCAATTGTTATGTCGATGAGAATTATGAAAGCGCCAAAGAATTTTTGATACGTGTTGCGAAAAAATGTTGAGCGGTTACAATAACACATTATAAATGAAGCAAATGAGCCAGCATTAATTCCATTGAAATAAAAAATATTGTAAAAAACAGACGGCATTTTATACCATAAGAAATGATGAGAACGCTGAAGGTTTCCTCTGAAGAAGTTTTTGATTTCACTTTAATTTGAAAGAAAGTGTTCAATATTTCATCTCACCAGGAAATTAAAATATTCAATTCACCATGCAATTCACTAAGTGAATTACCCTTGTTGCCGCGGGTCGAATACTTAGGATATCATTAATGCTAAGTCTAAGGTCGAATATTGTCGTCTTTGAGCGTCAAATTGAGATGAAATGAATCAGTTTTTTGACTGTCACCTTATTACATTAAATTTTAACGATTCAAGTTAGATTGCAGCCTTTGATAAGCGTCGAAAATCTCCTGGCGAAATGGTTGTCATTTAAGGTACGTTCAAAAACTTCCTCGTCAAGAAGGCTATGGCATTTTGAACGTAAATATAAAACATAACAAATAATAAATATTATAGCCTACTTGACGAGGAATTTTTTGAATACACTTTATAAGGGCATTTCCTATGGTACTCCCGTCAAAATTTTAATGTGTACTCAGAACACAAACTTGAATATTATTCGTTAGACAACTTCATGCTTGACTAAACCAATTATACATACACAATAATATATTTCTAGGCTTATAACTGCAATTCATTATTTAAAAGGTCGCTTATCGAACATTTTAAGTCGAATAACTGAGAAACGGTTCTTCATTATTATGAAGAACATCAATCACAACAAAATAGTCAGGAAAAATGATTCACATTTATAATATTTGAAGAATAACTCACCTCTTTGTTGTATATTCTAAGAAGGTTGAAGTAGAGGATATTTCAAAGAAGAACACAATAACTAACAATACCTTGTACACAGCATTCAATAATTGAAGAAAGTATGTACTTCCTTCAGACAACCCTGCCGTACTACAGGTATAAACTGTAATGACTTTAGAGTCGGTACATTTAGTACTTTTCAAAACATTCAAATTACCCGTACCTGGGAACCACAGAAATAGAATTTCTTCTTTTTATCCTAATGGCAGCTAATTCTATGGCAGTATATATTTGAATGAATAAATATGCTGAACCAATTTTCCCAAGTTGGGAAATCAGAAAGAAGAATAAATGAATATACTAGTGACAAGAATTTCATGTTGTTCTTGACGTATATTTACCACAAAAGAACTTGAATATTAAATTTATTTGAGGTAAAATTGATAATAATGAATGAATGACATTCTTAACGGACTATAGATGTACAGTTTGTGTTACAGGCGCAAGCGTGAGCGCTAGTAACATCTAGTGGTAAATTAATATGTTTTTAGTGTCGATTGTGGTCGTAAATGTGTGAAAAATAAGTGAATTATAATTAACTGTTGTGATTGTTTGAGTGCTGTGAAAGTGAAGGTGTTTGTGATATGGTGTTAGTGAATTTTCCTTTGGATAACTACTTTCGTCTTTTTTGTAGGTGTCTCTAACCTATAAATCAAACTCATTTTCTTCGAAAAATGGTAGGAACGTTTTATATTTTATCGTGTAGTTGTATCCGTCTAAAAACTTAAGGATATTTCAATTGTTTCAGTTTGCCGAAACATGAACAGCGTAAGCTTTTATAAATGAGGGCCATACTGCGAAATTTCATTCCAACAAAAGTTTTTGATTGTGAAAAAACATTTCGATTCCAACGATATAATTAGGTTCCATAAACATTCACAAGCAGATGGGAACAATTGAATTACTTTCTTTGACATACCAAAATCAAAAGAACTTACCCATTAAATTTAATTATCGTTCATAATTATGTGCTCTATTTTGAAATATTGTATAAGCCCTCACTTATATGACCTATTGGTCATCACAGAGAACCTATACATATACCATTTCTTCAAAGTGGACTGTATACAGATGTGGAAGAAACGGATGGAAACAGGGAAGTTTTCAGTGTTAATTTCACACGCTGGTTCGGAGCAGTGGCGTAACTATACCATCTGGGGCCCGTGGCAATTCTTTGATGGGGCCCTATCAGTAATAATCGTCACGTTGTACTCAGTAATTTTAATGAACTTAGAGATTTTTCAGCGTACTCAATTACACATTCATCTATAAACATAACTCTTGAAGCATTCATCATCTATTCGTAAGCTTTTCCGTGAAGGAACAACATCGTGAGGAAACCTGCATACATTACAATGAAATAATAATAACAATTCAATTTCAATAAGATATTAATTAAGAAAAATCTTTTCTTTGAGCTTTCTGTTCCGCAAAAATGTCTATAACATCTTCAAGTTTAAAGATCGGGCCAAAGAATTTTCAATATACAGAATAGCCAAGTTATAATAACCTGTCGTGTCCCATAGAATTTCTTAAATAGATTTTTATCCATCTTAGTTTTGAAAATGATCTTTCAGCACTAGCAGTAGTCACAGAAATTGTTAGAAATAACATAATGCAATGCATACTTCAGAAAGCTGCAGGACATAAAATGTTTTTTCATTATTAACAAATCAGTAAGATCTCTAATACATGAAGATTTTTTTCTATTTCGTTTCTGAAAGAATTCAGGGGTGATGGACCATTTTTCTGTTACACTATTTGCTTCCATTTTAAATTCATGTCGATACCTTTCCGATTCATCTGTACAAATTTTCAAACTTTTTTAAGGCATTTGAAAGATCGATGGTTTAGACTGAAGAGCTTTAACTCTAATATGTAGAAACCAAGGGATGCGTTCTAAATGAATAGGGTTGTTCAATTACGGGTATTTTGAATGACGGTTTTGACGGTCATAAGTACGTAAATAATTCGTCACGGGTAACGTGTGCATCTTTAAAAATGAATCAACATATTTTTATTTAGGTTGGTTGAAATGCTTAACGATGAACTTAAAATTGTATTATGGTTTTTAGTTGTCTCACTTTGGATTTTGAGCAGAACTTATAAAATAGACTTTTCAACTAAATAAAATACCTACTTAGGTACAGTGTAAAAAAATATTTTTGAGCACGCGGCCCCTTGGGCCAGGGCCCCCTTGACTTGGGGGCCCGTGGCATTTTGCCACCCCTGCCACCCTGTAGTTACGCCACTGGTTCGGAGTCCAGTGGAGCAGTGGAAGAATCGAAACTCGGAGCGATTCGATGTTGAATAAGCGGCTGGTCTGTTGGAATGGCAGTCTGTAGTGAGTGGGGAAGCGCGCAAGCAACGATCTAACTCGTGTCTAGAGACACGAATTCTACTTTGGCTTCCGGGCTTCCGCGTTCGCCGCAGTCGCAGTGAGTTGGAAAGCAAATTAACCGCTGACTTTCTGTAGTTTAAAAATTTTTAGATTCGTGACTAAATGGCATAAATCCTCATAATGAAAGTGAATCGAGTTCTACTTAATTGTAGAAATCAATAAGCCGGTGATATATATTCCATTATAATTCAGCAAATTTATGAAAGGAAAATATCTTTGCTTTGTTTAGAACTAATATAAAAAAATATAAAAAATGTCGTGGCTATATTGGACTTTAATTGGGAATAAAAGGAAAGTAAACCCAGATGAACGTTGTCGACGTTTCGGACATTTATTTTCGGATAAACAGAATTTTGGTTGTCCTTCATCATGACTAAAAAATATAAAAAGCAGCATGTGGTGATATGATACGTTACCAATTAAAAACAAACATTACCTTATTCATTAATTAGCTTTAAAACTATAAACACATACAATTAAATCTAAGTCTATTTGTTCATAAATTCATCAGAATTCTCCTCCTTATGGTGTTATCTCAACACATGCACAACAATTAAATGCAACGACATTCATCGTATGTCGCCTGTCACGATAAAATATGCGTTCACAGAATACAATTTAAACACAAATTATACGTCTTCTTATTCTAAAATATCAAATTAATTCAATAAATAATTAAAAAACAGTTTTGTTTAGAACGTTAAATTGATACAATGGTGCCATAGAGTGAAAACATGAACGTTTTTAGTAAAATCACTAGGCTAATACCGTTTTCCTGTTTAAAATTCGTTTACATAAGAATTTGTATACCGGATTATATGAAAATTTACTATGCCGGTAACAACTTGATTTTTTTGTGTGACTCATCCGTGAATAAGATATTGCGCAGAAAAAAACTAAATCTCATTCTCTTTTCCATCATCTTTTTCCAGAATTCCATTCTTTTGAAATGGTCTTCTGGAAAAATTTCCTGAAAGGTTTTGCACCTTATAACATTTGTAACCATTTATTTTCAGAATATTCCGAACAGTTCTATCGCCCAAATCGACTTGCTGGGCAATTTTTCTGCTAGAACAAGGTGCACTGGTTCAACAGCAGCACACACATCCACTTCTCTTGCCAACGAATGCTGGGTAATTACATGATAGGGCCAGTTTTCATCGATGGTAACCTAAACGCTACAAAATATTTGGATCTATTACAGAATCAAATTATTCCGACAGTTCGACAGCTACCAATTAATTAATTATTTTATTTTCAACCAGTAATGACGAAAAAGAACCTGAATATAATTATTTCACAGGAAATTATTTGTTTCATTCATTGAGGCAAAGAACTTCCGCCCATGGCGCCCATAAGAGTGGAGAAAATTTGTCGTATTCATTTTCATAGATCAGCGCGATGTTATCCATCTCCCGTTTGCAGTGTTACTGATTCAATATTCGATCCTAGATCGTTGCCTGCGCGCTTCCCCACTCACTACAGACTCCATTCCAACAGACCAGCCGCTTATTCAACATCGCATCGCTCCGAGGTTTCGATTCTTCCACTGCTCCACTGGACTCCGAACCAGCGTGAATTTAACACTGAAACTCCCCTGTTTCCATCCGTTTCTTCCACATCTGTATGTTAACTTACGGTTTTCGGTATATGCGGCGGTGTATGAAGTGCTGAGGGGCAACTGAATCCTGTCTTGCAGGTTAGGAGGGCCTGTTCTCAGGCACTGCAGCGGGCTCCACAAAATCTCCAAAAAAGGTTTCACTACGAAACTTCGCGATAACCAATTCTCCAAACATAAACTATATGCGCGACGTGCCATGATCGACGATATATTTTCAACTGATTATATTTGCAGGTCGCAAGCATGTGTAAAATAATAGATAAAAAAAACCCATTTAAATATAAGCTAAACCAATAAATTGTTCCCCCCGATTCTGAAGGAATCGGCGCGAACATCCTCCCCACCTTGGAAAATCCCAGATTTTCCAAAGCCAAAAATAATTGATAAATGATAAGAAGAAACGCCAAACTATCTTATATACATGGACCCTATTATTTCCGAGTTTCCACAGAAATAACAGAATGAATTATTGTGTCGGCACAGTTTGATAATGGGTCGTTTCAAATGTTCCATGTGAGGTTCTCACAGTAGCGATTCGTATAACACCATCTTTACCAGGAAAAGTCTCTTCAATAACGCCTATAGGCCATTTCAACGGTGGAGTGGTCTCATTCATCATAACCACAATGGTACCTTCCTTTACCGGGTTAGAAGGAGAATTCCATTTATAACGACTCTGAAGTTAATGGAGATATTCCTCCTTCCATCTACGCCGATAAGATTGGACTATTCTATCCATTAATTGTTTTCGATCTAATCTATTGAGGTTCTCTTCCAAAACATCGTTGATGGCAAGTTCTCTAAACATGTTAAAGTGAAGTGAGCAGGCGTCAACACAGAGGGATCTGAAGGATCATTGCTATATAACATAACGGTCGACTATTCAGAAGTGCCTCAATTTGGGTTAATTCTATATAAAATAAGTCGGGTTTTTCCTCCCTGACGCTTTAACCTCCAGAACGCACGGACCGATTTTTCAACGGTTTTGCATTCGTTTGGAAAGGTCTCGGGCTCCGCGAGGTTTGTAGCAAAGAAAATTCAGGAAAAATTCAAGATATCGAGAAGAACGTAGGAATCGGTACATTCTGAAAAATTTCATTATTTATGACATCGAATTCAATGACAACTGTCAAGTCTCCTTTCGAGAGGGAAGTGCTTCCAACAATTTCCTCATTTCAGAAGAAAAAGGCCAGATCCGAATCAAAAAGGTACGAATATCGTTTTCGAGTATTCTATAACGTTAATTACGAAGATATTCGTTGCAGGAATTCTGAAATAACCAGGAAGAAAAATATTTTTGACATAGGTACGTCTCATGTAAACATTTGTTCGTTTCGAGTGGAAAACGTTATTGAATAGGTAAGTCCATATGAATCATCAACTTCAACGTTTCATTCAACGAATTCCTAACATTTCAGCGATCAAAAGCATCATTTCAGGTCGCAGTGATATTGAGGTTTCTACTAAACCGAATTTCCCTGACAAAATAACGTAATGAGAACAAAATTCGGGGATTATTCGTATTTTAGGAAAAAATACGCCAGAAAATGATATCAAACTGTATGTATTATGATAATTATCGATATTTCAATATATTTTTTTCGATTTCCTGATATGTTTACATGTTGAAACCCCGTTTGAAGTCTGAGATAAACAGTCGTCACGTGTAAAACAAGCAAGTGGTGTAACGACATCCCATGGTGGCATGTTCTGTTTATTCTGGATAAAAAGTATTTTTTCCAGGTTCAAAGATATAGCTGATGAAATAATTCAAAATTTTCATGTGCATGTTTTATACAGGTTAGTTTAGATATATACAGGGTGTTTCTATAAATCTATCAATTATTTCACATTTCTACGTTATAACAGAAAGCTTTCAATGAAATTGAAAGGGCTTTTGAATTTCAAGTGATTTGTTATAGGAGTTGAATTTTAAATATAGATACTATGCTTCGGATTCATACGGGGTGCTCCTATAAACATGTCGAAATATTTTGAATTTCTGCATTATCACGGGACATTTCCACAGAAACGAAGAAGTTTTTGAATTTCAAATGATTTACTATCGATGGTGGTTTGATTTCAATTCAATTTATTGTTTCAAATTCACTTACACATATTACAGAAAATAAAAATCACTTGAATACCACAGTCGAGACGGAAGCAGACACCTAAGCGCAAGTGGCGTTTTCGTGCCCGCCTCCATCCCGATGCGGTTTGTT
Organism: Propylea japonica; assembly: GCA_013421045.1. Taxonomy (NCBI): domain Eukaryota; kingdom Metazoa; phylum Arthropoda; class Insecta; order Coleoptera; family Coccinellidae; genus Propylea; species Propylea japonica. The sequence continues at coordinate 10,195 of JACDNR010000372.1, read as the reverse complement.
TACAAAAAGTTTAGAACCAAAACAACTGAGCAACACCCTCTATACATTATGTAGCAGGTGAAATAAACTTTAAAAAACACCAACGGTGAAACCAGAGACCACCCAGGAGAGAAGAGAGCTTGAGCACACAAACATATCTTCATAGCAGAGAAACAATCAAATTATTCTTAACAGTGATAAACTGCTTAACCTTTAATTTATACAGGGTCTCTTCATAAAAATGCCATATTGTAATTTTCTACTTCCTAACCCGAACATTTGTATTACTTTTCCCATAAATGTTCAATAGACGCTCTGAGTATATACAGGGTGTGTAGTGTAGTCAGACAGATACCAAGGAATATATCAAATATCTATGAACATCAATAACCAATGAATGATCTATCGAGGTATACAAAACGGTTCGAAAGATCTACTGTTTCAACTGACTATCGGTTCAATTAATCTACCGGTTAAATTATCCTACTTAGAAAGGTAGATCTACCGGTTTCACAAATCTACTTAAAAAAGGTAGATCTACTGGCCTGACTAGAAAACATCATTGTTTTTTACATGGCAGTTATACTTTATACGTGTTCACGAGTTGGAAAACCATCCGCGTTGTTTGTGTGTTACGTCAGGCCAAAAAACAAAAATGGTTTACCAAAGAGCATTTCAAAAAAACGGATTAGTTTGCGGAAACGTATAACGCTTCGATTCAGTATTTACTGACGACTGACGACTCTTTCATTTACTTAGAGAAGTTTAACTAAGTAACACTTCATTTTTGTAATCGAAATGAAAATCATTGTTTTTTTACATGGCAGTTATACTTTATACGTGTTCACGAGTTGGAAAACCATCCGCTTTGTTTGTGTTTACGTCAGGCAAAAAACAAAATATGGTTTACCAAAGAGCATTTCAAAAAAACGGATAGTTTGCGGGAAACGTATAACGCGTTCGATTCAGTATTTACTGACGACTGACGACTCTTTCATTTACTTAGAGAAGTTTAACTAAGTAACACTTCATTTTTGTAATCGAAATGAATTTATTACTGTTGTTCCTTTTCAATATAAAAAAAATTTTCTTCATTTTTTATATCACCACAAAATGTTACAAAAACGAAGCCATCTGGTGGCGAAACGGAGTTCGCCGGGTTTGCTAGTGTTTTTATAATACCAAATACAATGACATATTTGTTTCAAAGGTTTCACTCAGATACAGAACTGGTTCTACGTATTCGTTCATCCGATGAAATATGAACAACATAGTTATCATTCAAGCAGGAAGATTCTTCGATATTCGTCATATATAGTTGGGAGACCTAGTTCACGACGCCACTGATCGTTCGGGCACTTTCGGAAATTGGCTGCCAGATTTTTGGCTGCTAATTTCACATCGGTACAATTCGAAACCCAATCGAAATAACAAGTTGCGGCCACATGTAAGAATGCTCATTATGAGCCTCATGCAAAATTTTGTGGTCATTGTGTACACAGAACCATAAAAAGTTCAAGTGGAATATGGAGAGGAAAATAATTCACGTTTCCATAAAAGATGTCCGATTCGAGTGAAAGGACCCCGCACATTTTGTATGGGAATTGGCTCCCGGTGGATTTGGTTGAAAATTTGATATGATGTTCTACTAATCCTTCTGATCAAATGTCTCTACAGTCACGAAGCTGAAAATGCATACTTCTAGGAGTTTTTAGTGATTTTTTGTATCCATTATGGCTTACGTATTATGGGAATTGGCTCCCGGTGGATTTGGCTGAAAATTTTTATATGATATTTTCTACTAATCCTTCTGATCAAATGTCTCCGAATCACGAAGCTGAAAAATGCATACTTCTAGGAGTTTTTAGCGATTTTTTGTATCCATTATAGCCTACGTATTACCGTTCACACAGAAATGTTTGGAAATATTTCGAATTGACAGAATCTGCTTTCAATATCACCAAATATTCTCAAACATTTCTGTGTGAACGGTAATACGTAAGCCATAATGGATACAAAAAATCGCTAAAAACTCCTAGAAGTATGCATTTTTCAGCTTCGTGACTCTGGAGACATTTCATCAGAAGGATTAGTAGAACATCATATCAAATTTTCAGCCAAATCCACCGGGAGCCAATTCTCATACAAAATGTGCGGGGTCCTTTATATTTTACAAATGATAGTATGAATTTATATTGTGAAGACTGATATACTGAATTTTCACTGAAATTTCAAGATAATCGCATCATCAGAACCATATTTCATTTTCTGAATGATTTTCAGAATATAATTCCGATTGTGCTGATATTCTGCATTTATATATTTGGTATCAATATCAGGTTCCATATAATTTTGAGGTACCTTATAGTCTCATTGCTCCACGAATGAGCGAGCGCTCAAAAGCCATTGCTCAGAGCTTTTCTAAATTTTTTTTACTATAGTGCTATCATTTTTTGTTCAGAATCCAACACAATGATAAACAATTACGGAAAATCCTAAGCTGAAGCTTTCGAGCGCTAGTTCATCAGTGGAGCAATAAGACTATTACCTCAAAATTTATATAGGATTGAGATGGATATCAAATATATGAATGCAGAATATCAACACATCGAATTATATTCTGAAAATCATTCAAAAATATGTAAAAAATAAATTGAAAAATTTTGTCTGAAAATTTTCTTTTCTAAATTTTTTCGTCTAAAATTGTCTTGTCTAAAATTATCTTGTCCAAAATTGTTTGTCTAAAATTGTCTTGTCTACAATTCTTCTGCATAAAATTTTCAAAAAATTTTTCGGTCCGAAATTTTTCTAAAAAATTTTCCGTCCAAAATTTTTTTTTATTATTCTGGTCTGATATAATCCTGTCTGAATTTTTTTCGTTGAAAATTGTCTTGCTACAATTCTCTCGACTGAAATTTTTTTTGATCCAAATTTTTCAGTCTAAATTCAAGACTAGAAGTTTTCAGACTGAAAAGTTTTAGTCTTGAGAATTTTGAACGAAAAAATTTTAGACTTGAAAATTTTTCGACTTTCACTGAAATATTTTGTGTCGGTTGTTCGTTATTGTTTGTGTTTGAAATTTTTCGTATGAACTTTATGAATCTAAAATTTTCTCAGTCTAAATGGTTTTGGTCTGAATTTTGTTTTTGAATTTTTCAGTCCAAAACTTTATGTCTTGAATTTTCAGTCCAAAATTTTTCAGGCTGAAATTGTTTAGTTTGAAATTTTTGAATCTAAAATTTTTTGTCTGAAATTTTTTAGTCCGGAAGTTTTTCAGTCTGAATGATCGTTAAATCGTTTGAAATTTTTTCAGTCTGGATTCTCAATTTTAAAATTTTTTCAGTCCCGAATTTCGAAATGAAAAATTCTAAAAAATTTCAGACTGAACAATTTTGGACTAATTATAAATCTTCAGATTTTTAACGAAAAAATTTCAGTTCTGAAAATTTTGGACTAAAAATTTTTGACTTGAAAATTAACTAAAAAATTTCATACTGAAAAACTTGAAAATAACAAATTTTGGACTAAAAAATTCAGACAATGACTTATGAATCTAAAATTTCTCAGTCTGAATTTTGTTTTTGAATTTTTAAGTCCAACAACTTTCAAGTCTTGAATTTTTCAGTCTAGAATTTTTTAGTCTAAAATTTTTGAGTCTCAAAATTTTCAGTCTGAAATTTTTTTTTGTTCATTATTGTTTTGTTTGAAATTTTTCGTCTGGAATTTATGAATCTAAAATTTCTGTCTAAAATATATTTGAGTCTGAAATTTTGTTTTGGAATTTTTTCAATCCAAAACTTTCAAGTCTTAAATTTCTCAGTCCAAAAATTTTCAGTCTAAAATTTTTTATGTGTGAAATTTTTTAGTCGGAAGTATTTCTGTCTAAAATTCTTTCGTTTAAAAATTTTTCAGTCTGAATTTTCAAGTCTGAAATTTTTCAGTCCAGAAATTTGAGACTGAAAAATTCATAAAAATTTCAGATTAAAAAATTAGTCTTCAGAATTTTGAACAAAAAAATTTCAGTTCTGAAAATTTTGAACTAAAAAATTTCAGACTTGAAAATTCACTGAAATATTTTCAACTGAAAAACTTGAAAATAACAAATTCTGGACTAAAAAATTTGTTCTGACTGATAAATTTTCAGACAATGATTTATGAATCTAAATTTTTCAGTCTGAATTTGTGTTCTGTAATTTTAAGTCTTCAACTTTCAAGTCTTGAATTTTTCAGTCTAACACTTTTACAGTCTGAATTTTTCAGTCTGAAATTTTTTTTGTCTAAAATTTTTAGTCTAAAATTTTTCAGTCTTAAGTTTTTCTATGGTCTGATGATTCAATCCTCTTGAAATTCTACATAAACAGTGAGTAATATCAGTCTTCATTCACAAGATAAATTTCACTGCGAATCGGAATATCCTGTTATGATAAAGATAGAGAGATTCTCTGCTCAATATTCCAATGAAGAAATTTCTATGGTTTTGTTGACACTATGACCCCAAAATTTTGCTTGAAAATTCAGTACATATATCAGACTCCATTCACACAGAAAATTTTTCACCTGAATTGGATATCCTGTTATGGAAATATAAGGATTCTTTTTTTTCAACTCTAATTGAATTTTTCTATGGTTCTGGCTACCACCAAATATTTTGCACGAAAATTCAGTGTTTATTCATTTAAAATTATTATAATTTCGATCGAATCGGATATTTCTTTAGGGAAATATGAAGTTTTTGAATTTTGCATGAGGCTTATTATGAGCATTTTCCATACAGCCGCAATATTTCATTTCGATGTGTTTCGTTTTGTCGGAGATATTGAGGAACAAACATTCGGATGGAACATATTTTATGGAATACCCTATATAACGATTTGGCTGGTTAACGAACTCAATCGAGCGATTTGGGAACAGAAATCACCCTGAAAATTTGGAGTCTCTATGACAATCCTTTCGAAAGTTATTGTGCTAACGTCCGGAAGGCCACAAAGACAGAAATAAATTTGACCCATGAATTCGTCATCAGAAGTATTATCGTTTGAGACCACTTTCGGTTCAAAATTCGAAAATTACAGACATTTGGACAAAACGATGAAGCTCTCGTTGAAGGAGAACAAGCGCTAAAAAATCAAGAAAAGCACCGAGCAGGAGCTTTTGAGCGCACGTTCATTGATGGAACATTAAGACTTTCATCTCAGAATTTTATATGGAACTTGAGATTGACACCAAATCTATAAATGCAGAATCTCAGCACGATCGGAATAATATTCTGGGAATTAGCCGAACAACTTAAATACGAGGTTTGTTCAAAAAGTATCGCGAATTTTGAATTTTCGCGAGCTACGTATGCGCGATTTTTGATCTTTGGTGGCGTTATGTTGGTACTCATGACCCTCACCTTTGTTGCTAATTTCGGCCTTTTTGAATGTCCAGTCAGTTTTTACAGCTATTGTGGCGTGGCGGTTTTAGCTTGTCTTCGATTTTCGTCTATTTCAAAAATAGATCAAGAATTTTGTATCAAATTTTGTGTGAAAAACAACTTAAAGTGCGCGGACGCATTCAGAATGTTGACTGTTGCATACGGCGAAAGCTACTTTGGACCAAAGCCTGTAAAGGCTGTAGAGCCCATGAAAGGACGACACGCTACGCCCACGATTGAGGAGATAAAGACGGCCGAAGGAGTAGCTGAACAAGATCACAAAAAATGTTTTTTCAAATGCTTCGAGGATTGGAAAAACGTATCACAAGTGTATAATGTCTGATGGGGATTACTTTTAAGGGGACAAAATAGATATTCATGAATAAATAAATAATTCTTGATAAAACATGAAATTCGCGATACTTTTTTTGAACAAACCTCGTATGTAAACATTAAATGAAAAATAAATTTAATGGTTGTGATGGCTCGATCCTCTTAAAATCTTGCATGAACATTCAGTATATCAGTATTGATTCATAAATGAATTTCGAAGCGGATATTATAATCTTTACTTTTTCATCAATATTCCAACTGAAGTTTTTATGTTTTATGGTTCTGTTACATTATGGCCACAAAATTTTGCAATTCTTCATTCACAAAAATATTTAACTCTAATCGTATCTGAATGTCGCCGCAACATTTCATTTCGATTGGCGTTGTTTTGTCTGAGATATTGTGAAACAAAATTTTGAACGCCCATATTTTATAGAACACACCCTATACATCTTGCTGGTTAACGAACTCAATCGAGGCATTTCTGCAATAAACTCACCCTGAAATTACAAGTCTCTAGGAATATCTCTTTGGAAGTTATCGTGCTAACGGACGGCCGGCCCTGACAGGTGTGCTCTTGAGCGCTCGTTCATTAGTGACGCAAAATGTTATTACCTCAAGATTTGTATAAGACTTGATGCTCATTTATGAATGCAAAATTTCAGCACGATCGGAATTATATTACGAAAATTATTCAAAAAATTGAATATGTAAAAGATCAATTATTCTGGGCTGAACTTAGTTACCGTATGGATGGTTTTATTGTATTTTTCTATACATTTATGAGCTACTGTTGTCCATGAAGCTCTATTTTCTAATTCATTCAACTCACACCTTATTTTATTAACTAGCGTTTGATTTAACCTCTCGTTTAAACCCATTTGAAAATGGAGCATTTACAGCAGTGAATATCAGTGAGAATGTCTTTTTCATCTAAAAATATCTTGTATTCTTTTGAATTTATTCCTGGATATTGATCGGTTAAAATTTGTTTTATTTTTCCCTCTTTCAAAACTTTGTTGTTATTTTATGAATCTGAGCTGATTTGTGTTTTGAAGTTAAAAGAAAACGCGTATCTGAAAAGTGATCCACTAATAATGCAGATATTTTTTTTGTTGATCTTCTTCCTCCAAATCCACCAATAGTATCTATAGTATCCATTTCAAATGGCTCTTTTGCTGGACCTAGTTGTGAAAAGAGTGCCATAGTTATTTCTAATTCTTGTTTTATTTTTTATGCAGATCTCGCAGTTGAACAAAGTTTTTTTTATTACTCAAGAAATTTTCTGATGTGTAGTAAGGGGAAAGCATAGATATCATTTGATTAATACCAATATGACCCATGTTAAGGTGTATTTTTTTTTAATAGGTTTCTACTGAATTCCTCCGTTAGAATGATTTTTTCTTTTTTGTTTTTCTTCTCGAAAAGAACACCTTTTTTTGTATCACAATCTTCATTCATCTCCTATCCTGATATTTTTATTGCTTCGTTTGATCCATTATAATATCTTGAAGACTACAAAATTTACTGTTCTCAATATATTTTCTTGATTATTTTCTGCTTCCATACTGCATTCCTACTTAGGACAGTCTGCTTCTACATTGTACTTTCCCAGGATTGTATTTTATTTCCATATCGAACTGTGACAGAAAGAGAGTGAGGTCACCTAATTTTCATCCGGTCTCACTTTTATATTCAGATCCTGTAAGTAGTGGTTTATGGTCTGTAAAAACTTGAATGATCTTCCCATCAACCAATGTTTCCCAATAAAGTACTGCTTCTTTAATTACTAGTGTTTCCAGATATATAGCTTCTTCTTCTTTTTGTGCCTCATTCACTTTCTCTTGAGAAGTAGGCGATTGGTTTTTCTTTATTATCCTCATTTGGTTGTGGTTGTTTCATTACTGCTCCTATACCTAAAATGCTACCATCTGTATAAATATGTATGGCAATTTGGGTCATAAATTGATAACACTGTTTCGTATACAAGAAATTTTAAGGTAATCAAATGTTTTTTGGCATTCTCTGCCCACTGAAATTTTTGACCTTTCTCTCAGTAATTGTGGTGTAATGGATCAAGGATTATAGCCCTTTTTGGTACATATTCATTGTAAAATTTACTTCACCCAAAAAATTGTCGAACATTTTTCTGATTTTGTGGTGTTGGAAATTCTCTATAGCCACTAAATTATCATTTATTGAGTATTGAATTATACCTGATTTCATGTCCTAAATATTTAACTGAATCCATAGCAAATTTACATTTTGTGAGTTTTAAGCCTGAACCCTTCTTTTTTATTGCTTGGAGTAATTTTTCTCTATGTGAATCATGTGTTGATCAAATTCTCAGAAAACACTAAGATATCGTCTATATAATTTCTGTAAAATCAGATAGTTCGTGTTTTTCTGATTATATTACCTAATATTCTCTGGAATATTGCAGGTGACGTTTTCAAACCAAAGGGCAAGCAGGTCCATTGAAAATGTCCGTCTTGTGTAACAAAGCCTGTTTTTTTTTCTATCTTCAATTCGAAGGGGTATTGACCAAAATGCAGAATTTATATCCAATTTTGTGAAAAATTTACAATTTCGAGTTTTTACCAGGATATCTTCAATTCTCGGAAAGGCTGTGGCTCAGGTACTACAATTTTATTAAGCTCCCTGAAATCTATACATAATCTGCTTTCTTCTCTCTTCATCCTTCTTGTACGCTAATGTGACCGGTGCTGCGAACGGACTATAAGATCCTCAATAAGTTCTCTCTTCAAAAGTTCTGCAATTTGTGATTCGATTTCCCTTTTATCTTCTATAGTACACCTATACGGTTCTCTTGCTACAGTATTTCTCTATTTGTAAATCAATTCTTTGCCTCATAATCTTAACTTTTCCTACATCAATTTATCTTTCGCCAATATCGTTGCGTATTATCCCACTAGATTTCTAATTTGAGCTTATCTTCTTCATTCAATTTACCTATCATGGCTTCGAAATTCTTTATTTCAATATCGTCATTGAAATTAATTTCTTGTAAAAATCAGCTGACTCTATTCTACCATTTCTATCTGAATAATTGTTGCTGCTTCATTTCTACAGTAACAATTTTGGCATATTTTGTTCAATTTCAAGTTTATCATTTGATTTATTCGGAATCTCCTAATACAGTCGAGACCAATTAGAAATCATAATTGAAATAATCATCATTTACAATACACACATTCATAATTGTCTCTATATATTCATAATTTTGACTTTCAACCTAACAACTCCACTTGTTTTACTCATACCATTAATCGTTTTCAAAGTTACTTTATTATTTTTATTTGGTTTACAAGATTTCAAATTCAATAATCTCGAATTTATTAAGATATAGTTGATCCTGTCATCATATATTGCTGGAACAGTTATGAAATTATTCAATGTCACTTTGAGTGTGATTAATGGTGTACTATCAGTTTTTTGATTTTCAAAATTCTGTACGTCCAAAAGAGAATTATTTTCAATTTTTTTTTCCTTGTTCCCTGAACCCAACATTTTTCTTCTTTATGAAACCTATTTCCTTTACCTTTATCTTTACATATCTTACATGTTTGGTTGTTGGAGTATCATTATTTGATAATTCATTCTTAGTAATTTTTTCTTTACTAAATGGTCCAGTTTACCAATCTCATTGCATAGTTGTTCTGTAGTTTGGGACGTTTCTCTATCTATTTATCTGCAATGAAGTTCGGCAGCCCAGCACTATCAAATCAATAAGGGTACCAGTGTCTATCGTTTTTTCTAACCTCTAATAATAATTTCTCTTTCTTTATAGCATAATCAACCAAATTACCCCATTTTATACTTAAATGAGAGAGCATACTTACGGGAACCATCCTTTATTGGCAAAGGTCTCACAAAACATCCTTTTCCATTGCTCCCATTCTGATTTCACTGATAATTTCATAATCATACAATTATACCAATTCAAAGTAGGTTGTGTCAGTAAAACTTCAGAGCTTCTTTTTTCTTCACATCCTCATGAATACCGAGTCTTTCACCATCCCTTTTCGAATTCTTCCATCCATTGATTAGTATTCACCACTCTACTGTTGAATTGTTCAACCATGAATTCCCTGGTTAACTGTAACAATTTTTTTTCTTCACATTTCGGTCTATTTTCAATCAGTTTTTCTAGAAGTTTAATCATTGGCTCTTCTTTATCCATTGTCACATCATTCATTTTGTTTTCTTCTTCCAAAAATAAATATTGAACTGTAGGTTTCCATCTTCATCGAAATAAGTTTTTTTCATCTGTTCAGTAAGAGTAATCCAGACCTTTCTTGACTGATTTCTTTTTTTAAGGCTATTTTTCAACCTTTGTGAATGTTTCAGTTGCTGCTAACAATTCATGATTTTTTTGCAATTCGATCTCCATCTATTAATAGATGAACCTTCTGTTCTCTAGCGTAGTAATTGAATTAATAACTA